>BGPR01012137.1:0-46065 GCA_013235015.1 Araneus ventricosus
AAATTTTTTTTTAAATACCGACATAACGATCAAAAAATATTCCATTATACAAACAAAATGAGATTTTTGAGTATTTATTTATCTCGAGGCCAATTTTCGAATTTAAATAAAACTGGAAGTAAATTTCAGCATCGTTGCTTAGTTTATTGGTCAGCTGCTGGCCCTTCTGTCTTCAAATGCGTTGTGATTGTTGTTGAAATTTTGATTTTGATGCTCATTTGACAGAATGGGGCATATTTGAAGATAAAAAGAAAAGCCGACTAACCTTCATCTCGAAACATCGTTCTTTCTGAGCCATCGCAGACGTCGCATTCTTGCGCAACAATTTTACAACACGCAATTTTCACCAAAAGTTATTGAGTTTTGGTTCCAAAGAAGAGAGGTTTTATTATCGCTTCGATCAGCAGACGCCTACTCTCTGTGCGCAACGATATGATGATGAAGGAACGTCACCAAAAGCGTTATTGCCTTAAAAAATAGTTAACCAGAAGCTGAATACGTTATCAAATATTGACAACCGAAAGATCTAATATTTGCCTGCACATTTGGGTTATCGTCATTAACTATTTCATCGACACCAATTCATACTAGTTTCGGTTACGTAAAGAAAATGTCGTGTGTCATCTCAAAATTGTTTTGTAACTTCTTTTCAAACTTGTAACAAAATCATTTCTTTTACTAAAGAAATTGCAATGAAAATTGGAAAACTGTAATTTTGAAAACCGTATTCTTTAAGTAAGTTTAGGCAAGAATAGATACCTGCAGTGGTTCAGGTTACGATATGCGCGTTAACGTTTCACTAGGTTAAAATGCATGTACCTCGAAAACCCCTTCAGTGAATATACACCAACCAGTGGCTGCGCCGCCTCGATAGTCGTAATAAAATCAAACCAACTCAGCCAACGAGGTTTTATCGCGCATCATGCAATTTTAAGATAGTGCCACCCAGTTCGTCTATCATACAAAACCAAGCATTTTCTTCTTACAGTTCTTAATATTTTGAAACAAATTATCAGTAATGTGCGACACCGATGATATGAATATTTTATAATACTGATAAGATACTGATGGTCAGAGACACATCATATCAGTAAAAGTATGGTTTCACCGTTTACCATTACCAGTACCCAGATTGTCAGTGAATGAAATTGTCGTCGTGACGATAAATTGAAATATTCTTCAACTTTAACCTCAAGCCTCACTACATGCTTTCGCGGCCTACTAGTTTCATTTCAAAAATGAAAGTACAGATGTAGCCGACGATAACATGTAAAGCGGTGTGTTCTGCATTTTTTGTCACATGAAACTACCAGTAATATTCTGCTCTTAGTCGTTATACGAAAATTAAAATTGCTGGTTTGAATTGAAAGGCGTTTGCTATGATGTCAATCTTCATAAAATTACTATTACTGAAATTACCTGTGTCATCAATTTGTGCAGACCACTGTTTTCTCGGAGATACTGCAGCAATTTAGATCTGTAATGTCGATAATCGTTGGCATATTAAACCGGGTTCTTTCATAGTTCACTATATATTCGCCTCTGTTACGAAAGAAAATATCGACATGCTTCGTCACGTGGAAATTAAAATAATGCTCGAAATAATCGAAAACACGGCGCGAAATTTTGCCAAATTTAATAAGATAATTAACTTCATTAGCACATTGCGTTATGAACACTACGCATCTTCCAGCGTTCTTTTGCCTGATTACTGGCCACTGTTTAGTTTGTTTAATATTTGCACGACGTGTAGAAGAAACACAGTTAAAACCCGTCAAGGTCTGATTAAACGAAGCGACGATCAAATCTTCTTCCTCGCTCTTTACAGTTGAATAACGTTTCGTTTTAACCTTCGAAGGATTCATGCAGCACAGATGAAGAGAAGACGACAGTCAGTTTCCCGCGCCATTCATCTCGAGCGGAACAGGAGATAAGCCGGGTGAATATTAACCGTGCAAGTTGTAAATCGGTTGAATTGTAGCACTGGTAAATGACGACAGTTTCCGATACATGTTTTCATTGTTGGTTACGTGTTTTTTTTCACCAAACATATGCATCGTAGCGAATATCAGGCGTTATATACAGTAAGTAGTTTTTTGGCAGAAAATAATGAGTTTCGTTGAAAATTAAGTATTCTTCTGTATATCGTCAGAAGCACCAGGCGTCATTACCTCAATTGTGTTACATATCAAAACAATTAGTTTCAGTAAAGCGTGAAAACAACATTTCGTCGAAATTAAAGATGTTCGCTTTACTGTGGTCGTTCTGTTAACGGTACCTCAAATTGTTCGCATAGAATACCTCAGGGGTTACATAATAAAAATCAGTAGTTCTTCAGTAAAGCAGTGAAAACAATTACTGCCGAAAATTGCGTATTCTGCCCGTTATTTTCATAATTTTGGCATTGCGGTCGTTTAAAGCACCCAGATAAAAAAAACAATATCAAGAAGAAAATGAAGTTTCGGCAGTATAGCAAGTTTATTACCACTATTTCGTGGTTGCTCGGTAACATGATATATACCAGAATGAATCAATAGTTCTCGCCATCGCACTATTAATATTCGAAATACAATATCTTTCGTGCCTTTGATTATTTCACAAAATGCAACATAAGAAGATATTGAAATATCAAATACTGGAAATTAATCAGTAGTGAAGAGAGGATGTAAGAATGAAGAGAAAATCCTGATGAATAGTGAATAGCTTTCACCAATGAATACATTCATGGTAACACATCTAAATAAAGCTCGTATTCAAGTTGAAGAGATGTAGCCCAGATCAGCTCCACCCCAAATTTAACAATAAAAACGACTGGTTCATTCGACATCGAACTTAAAGCCGTCAGAGAAATCAGACCTATTTCAAAAAATTTAGGTATTTGATACTCGTGACACACTGCATGCTGACCCTGGACAAAAATTTTAGATGCATTTACCCAAGAATGCATTATTGAAACATATCTACCGGATACAATCAGTTTTCATCTCACTTCAGCTTACATCCATTCTTCCTTTACCAATTTACAATAATACTTTCCTATGCTGCACTTAGTAAGTATTAGTAATCAGGGCAACGAACCATTGTATTTCAGATATTGATAAAAAATAAGTTAAGTATTAAAAGCATGGCGGAACATTGATTCATCCTTGCCGGAATATATATCACATTTGACTAAATACCTTGTTACAGAATAGCTGGAATTTTCACAGAAGCGCTGTTTTCATACCCTTGCCGAAAACCATTTTCTTTCTGTGTAACATCTCAAGTGCTCTAAACGATACAGATAATTTTAGGAATTATAAAGCAACAGATATACTGCCTAAGCATTCTCGGTAGAATACTTTGAATTTTCAACAGAAAATGTTGTTTCACACCCTTTACTGAAAAAACTATGCATTATATAACCCCTGAGTATTCTATACGAGACAGATGTTTTGGGAATTGTAGAAACACCTGGGTGCTCTGAACGATACAGATACTTTGGGAATTATAAAAGTAAACAGATTTATCATATTCACCTAAGCATTCGCAGAATAATTTGAATTTTCAACAGAAATGTTATTTACACTTTACTGAAAAACTAATTGTTTTATTATATAACCCCTGGAGTATTCATACGACAGATGTTTGGGGAATTGTAGAAACACCAAGTGCTCTTGAACGTGATACAGACATTCCTTTGGAATTTATAAAAGTAAACAGATTCTTACATATGGCCTAATCATTCTGAAGAATACTTGAATTTTCAACAGAAATGTTGTTTTCACACTTTACTAAAAAACTACTTGCTTTTATTATATAACACCTGAGTATTCTATACATTTACTAAGGTTTTGAGAGTTGAAAAAACACATATATTGACAATAAAAAGAAAACACATGAACTCTTTGTCTGGTCATTTTACCGAATGCCTCACCAGTCAGATTGCAAACTGCGGTGCTATCTGCAACATCAGTTTGTTCCTGGATTTCCTTCAGATAGTGGTAAAGCAGAGTCTGTTCCGTCGTCTTCTCTCTTCGTCTGTCTGCAATACAGATCCTTCCGCAAATAGAGGTTTAAAACGAAACGTTAATTCAACACATAAAGCAGATGAGAAGATAAAGCATCGTCCTTCTGCTCTCTAATCGTTCCTTGGATGGAGACAGCTGTCTTCATATTATCGTGCAATATTAACTAAACAAACTAAACATTGCTAATTAAAACACTGAAATGAGATGACAGAAGTGTCAAGATGCAATGAAGATTCTTTGCAATGTAAGATAATTAAAGTATTAAGTTAATTATCTTATTAACTTGCTTAAATTATTTCTATGCATGGTTTTAACTCTTTCAGTACCATTGGTTCTGGTGTGAAACCAGGCATTGAGCATTTTTTTTAATCGCATGAGCGAAGCGTATCATTATTTTCTTCATAACTTAAGAGGCAGATATATAGGCAAACCATATAAAAATTCCAGTTTAATATCGTTAGTATTCACGAAGATATCGGCATTGTAAGATCTTAAATTGCTTTTAATCTCCAAGAGAAACAAATGATGAGGGTCTGCACAAATTGATATTTTTAAAAATTGAATCTCGAAAGTAATATTCTTATGAAGATTGAATATCCTTAATACTCATATACTCTATAAATTAAATATATAATTTAAATTGCATTTCGAATATAAATCTATCTGCAGGAAAAATAAAGCCCAGCCACCTTCAATATTCTCTTATTCGTGAGAATAAAAAAAATGCAAAATTTTTTTCCTTTACATATTTATGATCAGCTACATGTCTACTCATTTTTTGAAATAAATTTAGTAATTTTCAAAGAAACATGTAGAACTTGAAAAGGTGTTAGAGAATATTTCGAATTTAATAAATCATGACCAGTGAATTTCATTTCACACAACCCAAAATCTAGGATTATAATTAATATTGATGATAAAATTAGTGCATTATTATTTTTACTGTTATAATTCATATCTCTTATTATCTAATTATCTTATCTAATTATTATAACATTCATATGTCAGTGTCGCACATTACACTGATAAATTCCTTTGTTTCAAATATTAAGAACTGCTGGAAGAAAGGAAATGTTTCATCACTAGTTTTTTAACATGATAAGGTATTGGCACACCATCTTTAAATTGGTATGATGCGATGCAAAATCAAGCTGAAAACAGGTTAGACAGTTTCTAACTGTGCTATCAAGTTTCCAATTACTTGTTGGATAATATATCTACTAAGAAAGGGTTTTCGAAAATTTTACATTTTAACCCAATTGGAACGTTAACGCTTCTCTCCCTCAATAACTTCTGAACATATTACTGCACAAAATCTATTCTTTATATTACTTAAAAAATTAGATTTTCAAATTACCAGCGTTTTATTTTCGTACAATTTTTTCTTTTATTTAAAAATTAAAAATAATTTTGTTATTTTTTAAGTAAGTTTAAGAAAAGAAGTTACAAAATAATTTTAAGTTATTTTACGACAGTAATTTTTCTTTACGTAACCACGTGAAACAAAAATATCAAGATTGTAATATCGATGTGAACAGTCAATAGCGTCTCCCCAAAATGTGCAAACTAAATATTAGATCGAGTTTATTAATAATTGATGCTGTAACATATACAAAACTCTGGATGCTCTTTTTAAGGCAAAATAACGTTTAGGCATTCCTTCTGAAATTGCGTCACAAAATCATACGCACAGAATGCGACGTCTGATGCGACTGTCAGGATAATAAAACCTCTTTTCTTTTAGGACAATGTTTTAGGCTGGTATTCCTTTCCAGGCCTGCGTAATTAGAAAAATTCGTTACGCACAGAATGCGACATCCGATGATCAAGCCAGAAGAATGTAGCCTGATGTTTCAGGATAGAGGTTGGAATCTCAGCTTTTCTTTTCATCTTCATCTCTGCTATTCCGATAAATAGAGCATAAAACCTGCTAAAATTTAACTTTCAATCCCTATACGGTAAAGATAGAAGATATTTTCTGCTGTAGCTGCTAATAACCAACAACGAATAATTTCTAAAATTTCACTGGTTTATTTAAATTCAAAAAATTATCAGGTCATGTATCTATAAAAATCCTCATTTGTTTTATATAGAAATGGAATAATTTTAATCCAATCGATATGTCGATTATTTTATTTATATCGAAAATCGATTTTTTAAATATCGATTTTTGATAAATCGAAACCGGCACAGGCCTACTCATTTGAGTACAACCAATTTTGTCGAATGAGAATTCTACAATATGTTTATAACATTTCTTTTAAAAAATTTAAATCAAAAAATTTATATAGCTGCTTATTTTCTTTGTTCTCCGATTGAAATCAGATGCTTATGTAGTGACATGATAATGAGCAATATCCGTAATTTGTTACTGGAAAGATATTATTACCAATTTGAGTATTGTTAACATCAAGGAATATGGCTATACCCCTGAGAATGGAATGATATGCATTATGTATATCTATTTTAGGATAATCGCCGCCAAAGAACTAAAAGTGACCATGAAAAGGAAGAAAAATGTTTTAATTTTTTTGTTGTTTAAAATGTCATCTTCTTTCTTCTTCTTTAAGAGCGTAACCTGTTGCAGGTCTTAGCTGCCCTGATAGAACGCTTCTTCCCAGACGATCCAAAAGCAACTTTTGCCGTTTTTATTTTCAAAAATTTTGATGCCATTTTCAGTATCGTCCAGCCATCTTGTTTCTTATTGTCTGCCCTGCACGGGCTCCCTGTTCTTGAAAAGTAAAATAGTTTCGGTTATTTTGGGGTTCCCAGAATGTCATCTCCGTAATGAAAAAAAAAAGAGAGAATTGCACATCAATATATGTGCAGCGAAAATTGTGCCCATCGATATGGATATACTGAGATTTTCCCTGTACAGAGATAGCATTTTAAAACACAAAGAACACATTAACTCTTTTTTATTTGATTTGGTTTGTTTTACTCTGTGTATACCGACGATATATGATTTGATATCGTATTGAAAATGCTTATGGTTAAAATTTTAAAGTTTTAATAAAAATAAGGTCCTAAAATGGGATCAGGTTCTCCAAATAATATCAAAGACTATAGAAATAAATTATCAGTTTTTTTTTGTCACATAACGCAATTTTCTGTAGAGGAAACATGCACAGAAAAAAGCCATACAATGGAAGTGTAAGGTTGCAGAGTAAGTAGTATATGTATGCATTGTCGTTAGGGTCGTTATTAGTATAAATGAATAGCAAAATTCTCATGTATGATAAGGTACGTCATAATTATAAATATAGTTTAATTTTATCTGTTAAATATAAAATTACGTATTTGTAATATTTGAAAAAGCTGGAAACAACGTTCAAATTTGTTTATTCATTACTCAATATATGATAAAGCAAATCATTCTTAGTAAATATCACAATATATGGAACTATGACTCTCAAAATTATACTAAATTTACAATATAATAAGTTGGAATTGATAATTTTCTATATTGACGGTTAGATAGAATGTATTTATAACTGATTAGATTCATTAAAAAACATTGAATAAATTATGCTGAACTAATGTTTTAAAGATTTACTTTAACCATTTTTATAGGGTTTAGAGGAATGAGGATTTGGTGAGATATATAATAAAAAATCTCCATTACTACTGATAAAGAGTACCTCCATTAGTTTCCTTGCATTGGTTGGTTAACAATCCTGATATGAACTTGTTATTTTCGATGCACCATTTATTCATGAGAAAGCGTTAAAATTTCAATATTTCGTGGAGAAATGATAATTACTATAATTCTTGTTAAATAGTTCCAGGTCAACAGAATGTTCAATTAAATAAAAAGAAATCTTTTGATAAGAGAGATCTTGTTTCAAGAACATTAATTCAGTTTAGACAATTGAAGATTTCCATCTATTATCGAGCTGGACTTAATCAATACCAAGTAAACTTCTCTTCTTAAGCCATTTAATTCTAAAATCGTTTCCACTTTTTTTGAACATTTGTGAATAGTTTTACTACAATTGATGATATTTAAATCCAAATTTTTAATACGAAAAGCATTTTTTAAAAATGCATTAGTCATAGAAATTAACGGATATTGTTTGGGAATTCACAGAACTGGAAAGTAAATGAAATTATTTCTGTAATGCATAAAAGCAGCCACCAAGGTTTTAAAATAGATTTTCAAATAATGCCGTTAGAAAGAGGAAAATTCCTATTTGTGCAAATTTGAGTAAAAACTGTGTAATTACATAAACATGTTAGTTTAACATTTAAATTTTTTTAATTTTCACATGAAATATTTTAATCTATTTATAATATGAGATACCCTAAATTTTCTCTCCTAAAATGTGACTGATGTATGGAAATTACATAAGAAATCTTGGCCCAGCAGCCAAGGCCAAACTTGAATTTTATGATAAATTACCAAATGTGGTAGGTAACCCCATGGTTTTCATTGCAACTTGGCGAGTTTTCCATGATTTGCGCCATTATGAGAGATGTACCGTACACTTTGGTTTTACCCAAATTTTTTCTAAAAAAAAATCAAAACATATATGTCTGCTTACTAGTATCTAATCTATATTGGATTTTAAAACAACAAATGGAAATTTTGACGTACTAATAATAAATTAACTTGGTGAACAAAATTATTTAAAATCTTTCCATTTTCGTTGGTTAGTGGTCAATAAAATCAATTTTACATTCAGGTTGTCCCACTGGGGTGCACCACGAGTGGATGAGAAGCCGCCGGATAGAAATGCCAGGAGTCTCCCTTACGATGGGTTTAGTAAATGGCTGGGCCTCTGTCGGTTGCCTGGTGCGTGCCCCATTCGGTGCATGGCTCATCAGTCTTCGGCCTCAGCACTCGAGCTGGCCATACTAGTCAGCGATAAGCAGCACGCTAGGTCGGATGATTTCGTTTGAGATTTCCATTTAGGTTTGAAGTCAACTATTCAAAATACAAAGCAAAATGACCGATTTTCCAATTCTCAGAATAAAGTTTATTTACCAATTCCAGAGTGCACCGCCAAAGCTTACGCTAGGTCAGGGATTTCTTGGTTGAATTTCCATCAGTTTGAAGTCATACTTCAAAAAATACAAAGTAAATGACCGATTTTCAAATATCAGAATAAAGTTTATTTACCAATTCACTACAGATGCACCGCAAAGCTTTCGACTAGGTCGGGAGTGATTTCAGTTGGTTCATCTAGGTTTGAAGTCAATTATTCAAAATACAGCAAATGACCGATTTTCCAATTACTCAGAATAAAGTCTTATTTACCACCTCACTCAGATGCCTGCAAAAGTCTTTGCAAGCTTATAGGGGTGATTTGAGTTGAATTTCCATTCAGGAATTTGAAGTCAATATTCAACAAACAAATGACCGATTTTCCAAATACTCAGAATAAAGTTTTATTTACCAATTCATCAGATGCACCCAAGCTTTACGCTAGGTCGGGGTGATTTCGGTTGAATTTCCATTCAGGTTTGAAGTCAATATTCAAAATACAAAGCAAATGACCGATTTTCCAATTACTCAGAATAAAGTTTATTTACCAATTCCTCAGATGCACAAGCTTTACGCTAGGTCGGGGTGATTTCGGTTGAATTTCCATTCGGGTTTGAAGTCAATATTCAAAATACAAACAAATGACCGATTTTCCAATTACTCAGAATAAAGTTTATTTGCAATTCACCTCAGATGCACCAAAGCTTTACGCTAGGTCGGGGTGATTTCGGTTGAATTTCCATTCAGGTTTGAAGTCAATATTCAAAATACAAAGCAAATGACCGATTTTCCAAATACTCAAAGTTATGTTACCAATTCACCTCAGATGCACCAAAGCTTTACGCTAGGTCGGGTGATTTCGGTTGATTTCCATTCAGGTTTGAAGTCAATATTCAAAAATACAAAGCAAATGACCGATTTTCCAATTACTCAGAATAAGTTTATTTACCAATTCACTCAGATGCACCGCAAAGCTTTACGCTAGGTCGGGGTGATTTCGGTTGAATTTCCATTCAGGTTTGAAGTCAATATTCAAAATACAAAGCAAATGACCGATTTTCCAAATAATTCTCAGAATAAAGATTTACCACTCAGATGCACCGCAAAGCTTTACGCTATGGTCGGGGTGATTTCGGTTGAATTTCCATTCAGGTTTGAAGTTATTCAAAATCAAACAAATGACCGATTTTCCAATTACTCAAATAAAGTTTATTTAACCATTATAATGCAAAGACGCTAGGTCGGTGATTTCGGTTGATTTCCATTCAGGGTTTGAAGTCAATATTCAAATACAAACAAATGACCGATTTTCCATACCAGAATAAAGTTTATTTACCAATTCACTAGATGCACCGCAAACTTAGTCAGTGATTGTTGATTTCCATTCAGGGTTTAAGTCAATATTCAAATACAAAGTAAAATGATTTTCCAAATCTGAATAAAGTTTGTTTATTAAAACTTTGAGTAGTCAAGGCTCTAAAATAAGATAAAAAATAAATAAGTATTTAAAACTTTGAAGTGTAAAATGCTTTATGAAGGATTAACGATTTAGCTATGGAAATAATTTTTAAATTAGTCATTATTATCAAGGAAAATATTGAATTTAATCCATTGCTATATATTTATGTGTCTTTACAAGTTCTTTGACCTCAAAACATTTATATCTTTCATCTGTTTTTTTTCTTGCCCTTTCTTCAGATATTTCGATATATTTTATCTTATGGTAACAAACATGATACTCAATAACTCACCCAAAATTCAACAAACACTCCCTTTCTAAAAAATATATCCCATTTATTCTGGAAAAATGTTCCAAAAAAAGGCCTTCCCTACGAAAGCCCAATCTACTCCAGCAGTCGAAAAGGCGACGTGATCCATTATGAGATGAAGTTTTCCTTAAAAAAAAACGAGAGTGGGACTTTTTTTCCTTTTAGAAAATCATCGATACAAATAATTTGCCCAGACGACCATATTCCAAAGAATCCTGTCTCCCAAATCCGCTTATTCGAAAATTTACTCGATTTCTTTCAAGAAAACGAAAAACTAAGTTCTTCTTCGTGATCGGGGCATAAGGGAATCAATTTGAAAACAGAACGTTGACTACCATCTCCGTTTCATTTAATGGATTCAGATGATGTCAGAAGTTGCAGACGCAGCGACTGTAGAGTGGAGGATTCCACCAGGGTCGACGACCTTCGAGGGTTTTTGATGAACTTGGAATGGTCAAGGAAGTGGACTTCTGGGCGTTCAGCTTGATTGAGACTTTTATTATTGGGGAAAGAATCAATATCGTATGTCATTGTTTTGTCGCTGCATGTGAGGGGTCTTGAGTTATTGATGAGGGGAAGGACAGAGCTGCTGACATAAAGATTCAATAGCAACGAGTTTCAGGCAGCTTTGTGGGTTCTTTTGCTGAATATTTGCGGATTCGCCTTGGTGTCAGTGAACTCCATTATTTTGATGAAGGATGGTTATCTTTATCTAATAATAAAGAGAAGGGATTTTAATCTCGAGGGTTTTGTTACATACTTCGTTGTTTTTATTTTGTTTAAGGTTGACTTTCGCCGCGGAAAGTTTATGGGACTTTAAATGCTAGTAAAATGGACATAAAAATCTGGGTTTCCTTATTTAGAGAAGGGTTTAATAAACAGAGAATTTGTCTGGAGAGCTACAAAATGATGATAAAAGCTTGACGATGAAATATAAGAGAAAATGTGTTATGGTTCAAGTGGGAAGTGTACTTTCTTTCTAATTGCGTTTAGCCCATTAACGGCTTATCCCGAGTTCCACTCGTGCATTATGGCAATTTTGCATTTATAGTCTGAAAGTACGCCTTTTGAAGACATTATAATTCGACACAAAAAATGAAGAGCAGCTCATTAACATCTCAAGTGTTCTACGTACCATTAATTGAATAAATACGACAATACATTCCCAAAACAGGATGTGTCATCTAATTAGACAGTAGAGAAAATAAAACTTAATGGTTTTATTAGTTAATTTTCTTCGGAAAAAATAATGGTTTTATGGGGTTAATTTTCTTCGGAAAAAATAATTCTTACTATTTCCGAAATTTCATCGCAATATGCAATTTTATTTTAGTTTCATGCATGCCAAATATGCTTTCTAGTTAATTTTAATTCTAAATATGTCTCAGATAATATGTATAACTTCACAGCTCTTCTTAGTGCTTTAATAGCTAAGCCTAATAATTTTATGGATGGAAACTGGAAATAGAAAATGAGATATTTTGCTAATCATTATCTGAAGCTAATCTTCATGCAAATTTATTACTGTTATATTTTATTTAAGGATAATGATAAGACATTGAAAAGATTTCTTCTTGTTTCATTATAGTAAATTTTGTTATGCCGTTTCCTTTTGTATGCATCATGTAGCAATTGGAAAGTCATTATCGAAAATTCATCGCTTTGTCTTCGAAGAATTCTGAACCAATTGAGACATTTTTGATTTAAAAAACCGTCTTTTAAAATACTTCATATCAGAGGTTCCCAACCTGTGGTACGTGAAAGCAATGTTGGAAATGGCGGAAAACACGAAACGTAAGAGATTAAAACAAAAAATATGTTATAAAATTTTGTTTCCCCAAGTTCGAATGAAAAGTGAGAGTTATACAAGTCCGAAAGCCTACAAGGTAGCAGTGAAAGTTGAGTACCAGGAACTGTTAAAGCAATAAAACGTTTAATATCTTCCACGAAGACAGAATTTGTGGAAAGGTTTAAGTCTCATAAAATGTATATTATTAATAAATATCGCAGTAAACTTGAAGTAGATCCAGACATGAAATTATATCTGTCTTCATTTGAACCTAATTTCGTAAAACTCAGCTCCATGAAACAAGCTGAGGGATTGTGATGAAATTGTCTTCCATTCGAATAGTTGATTATCATGATGAGTAATTTTTGACTTTCACCATAAGTTTATGATAAATTATTTCATAGATGATTTCATTTGTTGGGACATGGAATTGGTACCATTATAAAAATGGAATAAAATATAAATTCAAAAAAAATTCTACAAATGTCATTAAGTTAATTTGAGTCACTTGAATCTTAAGCTAACATAATTCCTTAGCATTATTATTAATAAACTTCTTTTGCTATAAGCATGGGGAGATTTGACAGTAGGGGGATATTCAAAGGTAAAAAGACTAATCAAGGGGTATGAGAACAAATAAATGTTGGAAATCAATGCTTTAGAGTCATACACATTATATCTAGGCCATTTTAAAGCTACGCGATTGATATCGCACAAATATTGTAATCCTCAACCAAGGTCCGGTGACGAGAATACCACCTGAATTACAACAATATTTTTATCAACATTATAAATCATCGAGTAATTGTGATTGCAAGGTATCTTTGATATTTTATGTTGACTACATTTGCTTAATGCAAACTTGCTAATAGTGCTTTTGTATAAGTTTTACTCAGGGTTATAAAGCCACGTTGATGCCAGTAAGTACTATTAGAGGAATAATTTGCGAATTTTAATATTTGATTTTGTTTGGAAATAGCTTATTTTATCAAAATAAAATAAGATTGTTTGACACATCTTTGAAGAATCTAATAGACTTTCAGTTACCTACAAAGGAAAGAAACCTATTTTTTTCCAGTTTGAGGAAAATTAGAAGCAGCAAAGTACTACTTCAAGTAATATTTTGAAAGATATTTTTAGAAAAGTTACTGCTGTGAGGTGATATTAAAGAAGTCCTTAAAGGCAGAAGTGCAGTTATTCTCTTTATCATTTCAAGGAATTGGTGCTGAGTTAATTTTTTTCATACGAACTTCTCTAACAATATTTTGATGAAATGACTTCTTTCTCATTGGAATAGAAATCGAATCAAGTTTTTAGGTGAAATTGGGAGCAAGTGATTTCTCATTTCATGAGATTCCTTTTTTATTTTTTGTTTCGTTCACAGAAGATTCTGATATTGATCAAATTTCTCTGCGCACTGAATAAAACATTGATTTATATTCTAATTTAAACTCAAAGTAGTTCAAAGCAGTGAATTATATATGTATACATTCCTTTGACTCTTATTTTATAGCTTATTTTATGAACTTTCTGAACTAGATAGATATGATATGTTAGGTTATTTTCTAGGTTAAAATAGATAGGATTGTAAGATATGAGTTTACGTTACCATAAGCAAGGGAAAAGAGCTAACTAGATCAAATTTCAAAGAAATATTTTGTTAATTTCAAAATAAAACAAGTAATCACTGTGAAATTGAATTCCACAGACTACAGATTACAGAAAATAGTCGGTGTTATAGAATCTAATCAAAAAGTTTGCGCAGAATGTAACCAATTTAAGCCAAATGTGTCAGCTGTTAGGAAACAATCCTTTCCTTTTTTATTTTATATTGAGCAACATTTAGCTACATGCTTAGATGTCTTGTAAGAATGACGTCAAAAGAACTGACTCCATTATTTTAATTTACTTTTCGCGTTTTTCTGCAATAAATAAGCATGATAAAGGTGAATGTGAGAGTAAGAACCAATAAATTTTATCAAATTTTTACATAAAATCCGTGTTTTATAAGAAAATAAGTATTATATTAATCGTTTGATTTAATAAAATCCATTTAAAAAGTATTTTTAATTGTAAACGAGGGAAAATTAATAATTAGATTAATAAACCCAATGGTTCAAATGACCGTAATTTGGCAAGAACTATTAACTTTAAAATAATGCAATTTTTGCAAAAAGTCATAATTATAATAGCAAAGACATTATTTCATTTGAAATCAGTCTCTAGATAAAATAATTTTGAATGCTTTAGAAATCAAATTAAAGATTGAGATTAATGTTTACTCTCTGTGCGAAAACAATTTCTTCCTTTTCAGCTTCAATATGCAGCCATTAACAACTAATTGGATAAAGCAATTCCCAGTTTTATACTGCGAATAGTATTATGAACAATTTTAATTCACGCATAAGTGCCAATTGTATAATGCAGTCAAATACTGCAAGGGAATTTATAACATTTTTATCGAAATATCTATATATTAATACGCGAAGAAAAAACCTTCAACCCCTTTTTAAACACATTGGAGTTCACGGAGGAGTGTAAGATTTGGCATAGTTAAAGTTCATATGGAGAAGGAGTGCAGAAAGATAAAATTTATGTAATGCTTATAGAACTTATAAGTGATTTTCACCATTTTGTGGCTGTGTGCCGGTTTTTCGGAGTTTGCTGATCGTTGGACACGCATGTCTATCGACTTGCACTAAGTCGATGTTGTCGCAGGCTGCGATCGCTGACTCCTGATTGTTCCTGGGTCTGGCCTCCCTTGAGAACCTTATGCGGAGTGGATGATTTGTAATTGATTTAATCCCCCCGCAGTGAAATCCACTCCAAGATTGAGTTTATTTAGATTATTTATAAAAAAAAACTCTTCGGAGTGAAATACAAAATGCGGATGATTTAAATCTGTCAATGTCAAACACATATTCTGTCAATGTCGAACACATAATCTGTGGTCAAACAGTCGCACAGAGTAGAGATTGTCTCTAAGGAATTTATATATAGTATGTATTACTAATACATTAAATTAAATAAAATAAAACATTCATTGTTTGCGTTCATGCTGAATTTCAAACACATAAAAGTCCTGTGGTCAACAGTTGGACAACATTTATTTTTTTAACTCCCGTTTTTTTTGCTTCAATAAAAAATATATAAAAAAATACGAAGCACGTATTCTTTATTTCATTTTTGTATTAGTTTTTTATTCAAATTTTATATAATTTGAAAAAGATAGGCAAATTAACTGTGTAGCCTTGGCGAAACCTGGCCAGTATAGCAATAAAAAAACCCCAAGGAAATATCAAAAAATGCGTTATTTTTTTTTAAATATGACTCAGCCAAGCTATACCTCATTTTCCCTATCGTTCGTATTTTTCAAATAATTCGAAAATTAATGCATATTGACGTAGTTCTACACGCTTGCATGATTATAGAGGTATACTCTTTGACAAAAGAACCTCAATAACGTTCAAACTTAAAAATTCAATGAATTACGGTCGAATTTCGACCGCTGGGCGACCTCTAGTTTTCATTAATGAATTTAATGACAAAACGCAAAGTGACACTTTTTTTCTGTAGTTTGATTTTTCTGGAAGATTTATGAACTCAATTAAGTCTTAAAATGCGAGTTGTGATCCCAATGTTGTTGTTGAACTGTAACAGGAGGGACGTGAAAACTTTCACGTGACATTCTTCCTTCAAGTTTTCCAATATCTGTAGCAAAGTTTTTCAGGAAATCATTAAAACAGTGCATTAAAATTTGCTAAATAAATTACCTTAAATTGATTTTTTTGTAATTATTATAATTAATGCTTTATATCCTTATCTACTTTCCTTGTGAGGGAGGAGGGGTAGTCGCAAAAATCTTTTTCGGCTCAAAAATGAATTGTAAGTGAAAAATTTAACGTTTCTGAATCATAACAATAATAATAATATCGAACTCATAAAATAATTATTGGTGATTGATATTATTTCAATTACATTCTTTATTTTTTGTACATTAAACAACTGAAAACTGCGCTGGGCTGCTAATGAATTAACATTTAATATTTTTATCAAAAAGCAATTCTTCAAATTTTTTATGGCTCACAAATGATGTCTAACAAAGTCATGCCTTGCAAAAGTATGCTAATATTTGTGTATTAAGCGTAATAAAAACAGGAAGTAGCTTTCACGAAATATGAAAAATTATGAACTGACAATCGATATATCATTTATTTCCAAAGGGCATTGATGAACTTAAAGAAATAGAGTCAGCTATGAATGATTTAACTTAATGTATGATTTAATGTAATTCTTAATACTTTTAAATGTTCATATTAAAAGAAAAGATGAATAAATCATAATTTTCGCTGACAAGATCATCTTAGCTTTTTGATGAGCTTGTTAGGCGGATGAGAAAGACATAACAAAAATATTTCGGATGTTTCGCAGCTGGTTTAATTAGTCTTTTTGCTCATTAAGGAGTCAATGCCTTAATTGCTTGTTAAGATTATCTTCATGATCTTTAACTGATGTCTTTTCTTAGTTCATTATCTTGCAAAGGCTCATTAATACTTTTTCTTTATACTCAGCATGAGAGTAACGCAACTGCTACAGTTAATGTCCACTTACAGGGCATATAATAGCACCAACTGATA
The DNA here is from genome assembly GCA_013235015.1 of Araneus ventricosus. NCBI lineage: Eukaryota > Metazoa > Arthropoda > Arachnida > Araneae > Araneidae > Araneus > Araneus ventricosus. The sequence goes on from BGPR01012137.1 coordinate 17,193, forward strand.
TTGATACGTTGTTAATAAAACTTTTCAGCTTTTATAATATTCAGCTTATATGATTTCTTCATTTTCTGTTTCTCAGGCATTAGTTTTTTCATTCGGTAAATTTCTGCTTTTACATAAACAACCTGCATGCTATGCCTGAGTTATTTTCTTATTTTTGAAATATATTTTATAAAACTATTCTCATATCTTTTATTTGTACTTAAATTCGAGATACGAAAAATACAATAGATGCCTTTGAGAATTGTAGGTGAATCTACGTGAGAGAGTATGATGTTTTCCCATTAAATTGAGGGCATTTAAAGATTTTCCAATCTGCTGGCTGTGGCTGGAATTATTGTCTTTCGCCAGGTATTACGCCTGTTAGTTGATGCCTTTACATTTGGAAATCGGTTTGTTCTTTAAGTAGTGCGGAAAGTTTAGCTTAGTTCAGTGCCAAGTATGTTAATTTGATACGGATTCCATCTCTCTTCTAAAAACTGTGCAAGCAAGTCCAAAGACTTGAGAGAAATAATGATCAAAATGATGGCAATAAAAAATGCATCACACAATTTCTGTATAATAAGAAAATTCATCACAAAAAGACTGTATAATCAATCCACGGCGGAATAAAGAGAATAGAGGTTTGGTTTTAAATTATGCTTTATGCTGCCAAAACCAGAATGTTGACCAATCTGCGCCAAGTACGGAGAAAGATGAGGATGCATGAAACTATTGAAGTGCTTTACATGTGAAATGACAAAAAATAGATTCCGAATTTGGTATTGAAGGTATGCTTTGAAAATCACGAAATATTATTTTTAATGCCCATATTTATTTAAAGCAGGGGGAAGGAAATATCAGTTACTTTATTATATGCACGTTCCCATCACTTATAAACAACAAATTCACTACTAAATTCATAACCAAAATTTGTTTATGGTTCAACTTATGTATCTAACTTTTTTATATTGAAAGTGACACTGTGAGATAATAATGTAAATTTTCATTTGTAGAACTGCATAGCATCATTTAATCTTTAAAAGACATAAGCAACCATAAGCTGAATTAAAACTTGTTATTTTCAGCCACATTAACTTTTCATTACGCATTGTAAATCTACAGGGGTCAGATAATTCTTTGAATATCACAAAATGATCTATCTAAATCCTATTTTGAACGTGGATTGAAAATCTTCCATTTTACCTCTCGCCTCTTTTTCGAATACTACCTTCAGAATCCTCTTTTGGAATTCTGCGTTTCCATTTTGAACGGAAACATTTAAAGAATCCGAAAACACTGATTTATTCCAATAGCAAATTCCTATTCACTGCTCGGTGGCAAAATAGTCTTTACAGGTTGAAGTTCCTTTATGAGCGATCCTAAAATGCCCAAAGCGCTGGCTGGGGGGACAAATTTGATTATATCTCCTCATCTGTTCTTTCTGAAAGCCAAGGACAAGGACATGTTTTCTCGTTCACAGCGTAAAAGCCTATTTATCTATAGCGCATCATGGCAGCTACATAAATTCTTGCATTCCCGACTCCAGAGCTTTTAGAACTTGAAATAAACCCATCCACTTACTTAAGGCGGCTGATTTAGTGGTGCATTGAATCTGTGTCATTCTTTTCTAGCCTGGTAAATAATCCTGGTTGAGCTACTTATCTGTCTGGGAATGATTTCTTTGTCTGTTGCGGTTGCACCTTTCTGAAAGAAGTCTTTCGCAATGTCTATTTTATTTTATCCAAAGTATTGGATTTTAACTATAGATTTGGTCATACCTAATGGAAGGAATTCCTATTAGCACAAAATATTTTACGATATGTTGCTACTATATTCTGAATGCTGTACAACACCGTAAAGATAACGTGCGAATATTGTAGATCATTTTGTGTTAATAGGGATGACTTGTGCATGAGCTATCAAAGAAACCAGATAAGATTTGTATTTGAATAAATTGTTTAAGGATTTGGCTCGAAATGAAACTCAAAAATTGAATCGAAATTATTGAATTTTTAATATTCATGTGCCAAATAAATATGCTCGTCTTGAGAGCCAAGTGAAGCAATACTTGAGTGAATGAGTTACAAGTAATGTTTCTGTAAGACGAAAACCTCATCTGAAGATCCGCCGTACAATGGGCCTGTTGGTTAAATCATACATAGGGGGTCAAACGTCTCCCGCTGGTGTGGTGCGGAAGCTTGGAGAGAGGGTGAGCTCAGGTGTCGTCTTCGTCATCTGACAACAGTTCAAAATTACGAGGTACTTCCAAAAAGAACCCTCGTTTTATTTTAAAACGGGAAGTTAATATAACTAAACTAAACTAAACTAGCGATGCCAAATCCTTAATCCATCAATTAAGCGAGCGATTCCTGCACTTCAACGATCCAACTAAATCTTCAGTTATCTCGAAAACTAAAACTCAGTTATCTCGAAACTTTATTTCTGGAGTTGTGCTAGTATTGCAGCCGATGGACAATATGATGTATTCCCAGTGGGCATTGTTAGACTTGAAATAATAAATTGTGCACTGAAATCTTTTCCGTTTGTAATTTCGGAAAAGAAATCATATCAGAGGTCTCTAGACTTATTAAAAAACTAGTTTTCGCTCTTTTTAACATTTTTTATTCAAAAAATTTTGTAATTTTCTCATCTACTAGCTTGTGTTGTGTTTTCAAAATTTTAAACTTGTGAGTTCTCGATGATAACACACTATCTTAATATTTTCATAGCTTAATTATCAATTAATTTAATCAAATTTTGATTCCATACGAGTGGTGCCACCTGGTAGGGAATTCGAGAAAAATGGATTTCAAGATTCCTTAATATTTATAGTACTTAATTGTAAATTAAAGACTAAAAAGCAGAAATTAATTAAAACAAAAATCTATTTTTTAATATACAAATGAAAGTGCATTTTAAAAAACTCTCGCTGTTAAATTTATTTTTAAATTAATATAAACAACAGATCGAGGTAGGGAAAAATCGATTAGGTTTCCCCTACTATATTTAGAATTCTGAATGCAATCAAGCCTAAATCTCTATAAATACGTCAATTATGAATGCACGGCAGCAATAAATGGATTACGCGGGAATCGGATCTAGTGCATTCTAGCTGAAACATTTAACTCTCAATATAATTTGGCGCTTAAAAACTACATGATTTTTAAGCAACATTTCGCATGAAACGGTCGGTAATTCTATTCCGTTTTAAAGGTGATTATATGCTGAGTGAATTGCGCTGGCTAAAATCATTAGTGAAAGTCAATTCGTCAGATTAAACCGGAACAATAACTCGAAATAAATGCATTATCGAATACCTGCTCTAGTAAGCGGAAATGATTAAAATACCTGATAACAGTTACTGCTGTTCTCTGAATTGCTGCAGTTATATTCTCTAATCGAAACAAGTCAAATGCAAGTCAATGATTTTTATCGAATCTAGATTATTCCTCAAAATATGCAAAACTCTAATGTTTAATTCTGGTTATTTTAAAAGCCTTCATATTTACAATTTACTCCAATAGTTTGAAAGACAACTTCACTGTAAGGTTTCTTGAACAATATAGCAGCTTATTTTGAATTAGTTCTTAATCCTATATTTCTCTTCCAAATTCCGATTTAAAAACATCTTACATTCGATTCGAATCATATTTTTCCGAGAAACATTCTTGGAGTAGTGGTTCAAATATAAAGCCTTGACTAGAATGTTATATTTAGGTATTTTTTAAATTTGCTTTTCAGTAAGATATATTAAATACTTTTGAAAATAACAATTATTCCTTTTAGTGAATGAATTAATTTAGGTTTTGTTAAGAGTTGCTAGATTAATGCCACGTTTTGAAGATGCATGAAGTCTTTTTGGGACGGATTTCATAATTTCGAGCTAGGATCAGATGGCGAATGTGACTTCTGAGCGGTTATCTCCTCTACAAACTTCCACACCGCACTAGCGAATGATCACTTTAGGACCATCGTTTATCGTTTCATAGACATTAAACCTTTCCTTACGCTTTATATAGATGCTGTACCAGAAGACATGTATAAGTGAAATAATTTAACAAGACGTATTAAAAATTAAACTTTGCATTAAACAGATGGCACAAAATGCAGCAACTTCCAATAAAATAGAAAAGAAAAGTATTTAATTACAAAAAAAAACAGGAGAAGCAGAAGAAGAAAACAATAGTGCTAACAATATACCTTTTGCGCGCAACGCAGCAGCATCCAGTGATTGCATCAACAATATTGTCTATAATCAACTAATCAATTAAGATAGAATCAAACTACAAAAATCATGCTTCAATAAAAATTATATTACATTAAGATTAAGCAAATAAAATGGAAAAAATGGAGGAGAACTCGAATGGAGAACTTTTTCAAAGTGCCACTCGTCATCGGAGTTTACTAAATAGTCAAATAATGTTCCCTCTGTGTGCTGAATTTATCCAATAATTGAAATAATGTCGGAAAAAACCTTTCTTAAATAAGAAAAACTTCAGAAAGTCTTCTTTAACAAATCTAATATAGAAATAGAAGATAAAATTCATCTTACCTTCTGCCAAATACAGTAAAATAAATGCCATCCAAACAATTCAGAAACAAAGGATATAAAGTCTAAATCGAGCAAACCTAGCTCCATCTATTGAGATTGTACTAGAAGAGTTATTCCCTTTTCATGAGGGCAAATACAAATGATGTACCACTGTTATATTAGCATTTCACTCCTCCTGCAGAACTAACTTGTCTCTCCTCTAATCACCCGATAGATAGTATTTTAATTATTCTGCACCATTGAATTACTACATGGCTGTATTTACTGCTCTTGAGGCAAAGCAAGCATAAGTAGCGTATTGAAAAGGTTCATAGCCATGATCTTCCAAAGACTTGAAAGACCGAAGCTGCTTCCCTGTTTCTGCACCAGATTCCCCGTTTTAGAAGTGTATTTTGAGATTTGATCCTCCCGCCGTCTAAAGGTTAAGAATAATTTAATAAACAGTGTTTTCTAGTTCCTAAATGGCCTATTTTCATATAAAGCCTAAATCTATTTTTTTTATATGAGGACTTAGTATGAATCTAAGTAATTTAGGAATACATTTCAAATCACATATGCTTCTAATTTTAGTAGTTTACATTTTGTTTTGTATTTTAAATAAAAGGGAATAGTGATATAATAAGTGAATATGAATTATTTTGTGCTAATAATTTTGCATGTCAAATATTATCACAAATGCGTGCTCATACCAAAGACAGGATCAAGTACACCAGCAGTAAATCCGGGCCAACTGTTACGAATCAGTCTGAGCTAAGACAACAGAGATTACCCGAACCCCTGAGGATAAAATTTTGGTAATGATTTATTGACTAACCTAGTATTGTAAGCTTGTGTTATCTTATGTGAATGCAATAAACATAATGTAAGCGTAATAAATTTAACCCTCTGATTCCTAAGAACATTGGAATACAGGAACCTCAAAATACGGGAACGCCCCAGTTCTTCTTTCAGAGATCAGGGAAAGTCACCTTCCCCCTCAAAATCTACAATGCCAGCTCGCACTGTCAGAATTCTAAGAAAACCCCCTTTTCCCTCAACCCATCTGGGCGAGCCGCTCTAACGAAAAAAGCGCGAGTGTGTTCAGCCCCTTTGATTAAGTGTGAAATCAATCACACTTAATCAAAGGGGCTGAAAATTTCGTAGTGATATTATGACGTTTCGGACGTCCACCGTCTTTTGCTTGAAGAGACGTTTGGGACCGTCCAGTATCGATAGAGTTAATTATTTTAAAAGAGCTAGATGGTGTCATAATAATCATTTGATTACTTTATGGTGTTTTATATAAGAGTTTTTAAAATATGTGTACCTGAAAACATGCATGACATAAATGTTAACAAGATAGCAGAGTGGTTCTCAAAGAAAATGAGTCACTTTTTAATTTGTGCATTTAACATTAACACACTTGTTTTTCTCATTGTTTTCTAGATAATAATCAACACGTGGAGATACCGAGATAAATTGGAAACTCTTCATCCACTTAAGGCTATTGAAATATTCGGGAGCCAACAATTTCTAATTTAATATCATCAGAAGTCTGATATTTAGTTCATACTACTGATCTGGTTACAGAAAGGCTTTATAACTAAATAACAACATCTACGTCTTTAAATAACTTTTTTATTTTTCCTTATTGTGTGAAACTGAATTTCGCCTACCATCATTTTGAGCTACATCTAATTATCTCGCAAGGGTAACAAATTGCTGTTTTGAAAGATTCTGACGGGCATGGTACATGTTACTCAATATTTCTCCCACTATGCTTAACTATTCTTCAGTTTTTATTAAAAATTAAGTTTGTCTAAGTCAAGCTTGTCTGTTAAAGGGATACTCGACCGATTATTAAAGCTTGTGTTTTCTTTTAACAACATCTGTATAACAAAAATTGAGAGGGAAAATTATTTTATTAAAATTTCTCTTTATAATAAACAACGATACAAATTTTCACTCTGTCGATAAATAGCAATAACGCGCTCTCACACACGTTGTCAGCTTCCCTCTTCTGTGGAATATTGGAACTCATGGTTCAGCAAAATTAAACATTAGGAAAGTGTAATTAACAGCAACAATTTCGGCTTCTTAAAATAATTAAATGTACAAAAACGAATAAGAGTTCATCGAACCTGTTATTGTGGTAAAAAATCAAGTACAAGATGACTCAAAATGAATGTCCTGATTTCAAAGCTTTTCAATTGATTGATTGATTTGAAAAATGCCTACTGCATGCACATACACACTCACCCACGCGTTGGGAGCGTTTATTATATAAATCTAATTGCAATCATTACTCATTGAATTATACTATATACAGCACAAGAAAATCTTATTCTAACTATTGCAATGCTATTGAAAATTCGCCAAAGTTGAGAAGAGTAGATGCACGTGAGGAGGAGAATAAATAAGGAAAGTTGATTGTATAGCAAATTTATTTCATTTATAAATAAATGCATGCATGTTAAATTACTAATATAATAGCCCAGATCCTCCGGTAACGCTCTGACGTCACCAACAATAAAACTCGCGCCATAGCACTGCGAGACGTTCAACAACATTATTTCATTGTTAGAGAACCTAAATTTCAGTAATTTTAAATTTAAAAGAGTAATTGTCGTTATAATTTCAAATTTAATAGCTCTAAAATAGTGAAATAAAATTTTCTATCCATTGATATAAAATTTATCTCGCTATGCTCAATAGTTCCCGAGAAATTTTAATCCTATATTTCAAATTAATTTCCGTTTTTTAATAGAAAGTAGTAAATTACGTCAGTGGTATATCATGCGCGTGATATAGTTTGGACGCCAAATTGCATCTGAATGCAATCGTGGCGATGTTGTTTTCTTGTCAAGAATTAAATTAGCCACCAGTGACGTGAATCTAACATTCGTTCTCAGCCGCCGCCAGTTCCCGTTAATTCCAGCTTACACGATGACTATCAACAAATCAAATCGCAGGGCCAAACTTTCGATCATGTTGGAATTTACCTCGATGAGCCTGTCTTTTCACATGGACAGCTCTATGTTGCACTTTCAAGGTCTAGGATTCCCAATCACGTTAAAATTTACACAAAGACATCTGAAGTACAAGGAAAATTATTAAACAACGAAAAATACTTCACACGGACTTTTGTTTATCAAGAAGTTTTTTGAATAAAGAAATATTTAAATAATATGTAAATAAAAAACATATTTCCTGTCATAAAACATATGTTTATGTTTTCAATCAATGTTAAAAATTTCTCTCGCATATATATCTATTTAAACACGTCAAATTTGAAGGGAAATCTCTCGAATGAAGAGGCAGTTTGCACCCGTCAAACCATGACGGGTGATTTTCTAGTATATATAGAATATCGGATATTAAAATAGAAAAGAGCGAAACATAAAGCTGTGACTAAGATGCAGCCAACGACGCTTTTTCATTTTCCACAAAGATTTTTAATTGCTAGAAATAATTGGTGTTAGATACAAAATTTCGTAATGTTAGTAATTCTAAGGAAGAAACGATGTCTACTTCATTGTGCTCAAACAATTTATATTTTGAAATTTCAAGAACTACATTTATCTCACTTTATTTTCTTTCTCATGTACAAAGTATACAAATGGGAAATATTGCAGGCGTCAAAAGATTCATCTTTCAGATTTTTATGAATCTCCAAATATTAAACCTCCGTGATTGAGAAAAAACCATTTTTGAATTTATGTCTGTTATGACGAATGAAGTTCGGTATGCTGTCTGTGCCCCGAACTGTAGATTTCTTTCAGATTTGGGACGAAATCTGCCTACGGGAAGTGTGTCTGACCCTCCGATCATGTGCATATGAACTATATTATTCAAAAATGCAACAAACTGAAGAATTGAAGTTTGGCATTCGATTTCACCGCCTGAATTGTAGATGTGTATTTAAGATGGGTTCATTGTGTTGACTGTTTGTCGGTCTATGTATTTGTGTCTATGTGAACGCGATAACTCAACCAGCGGAAGTGTTCTCCCCTAAACTTTCTCGTATACTTCCTCAGAAAGGTGCTGTTTCCCCTCCCCCCGCGTGGATAAAAAAATTTCGAACCTACTGTTACCCAGAATCCTTTGAATATCAGAAGGTTTTTTCATTATAGTGATTGAAAAAATATCTAGGTAAAGAATCAAATTCAAAGAGATGCGTATCGATTTTCCACTCTTGCTGTCTCAAGGACAAACTGACGTAATTCGCTCCATAGCTTCCGCGTGGATAGAAGATTGCTTCCAGTACGCATGCGCGTGGAGATAACGGGTTCTTTTCAAAAGTAAATTATACAGACCGACAGACAGTCAACCCTTTGACGGATTTGGCCCAAAATTTTATACGGACCTACATGCATGACGATAAAACCGTGTACCAAATGTTATCCATCGAGCTATACAAGTTTTTGAGTTATAGTGTTCACATGACCGCAGACATACAGATAGACAGACTTCTCTTTGACGGATTTTGTCCAAAATTTGATAGAAACCTACAAATTATGTTTAAAGACCACATACCAAATTTCATCACCGTAGCTCTAATAGGTTTCGAGTTATCGTGTTCGCAGACAGACATAATTCCCAAATTGTGTTTTTCGGACTCAGGGAGGTCTAAAACGTAGAGATTCATCAAAATCTCGAGTTTGAATTTTTTGACGATTACAATACTTTCTCTTCGTATACTTCGTATACGAGAAAGTAAAAACACAACAAGCAACACTGGTTCAACATATGAACTTTTCGTCCGAACTTGAGAGCTATTGATAATTTTTGATTAAGCCTGTCAATAGATAGACTGCCTGTTTTGTTATGTGTTCATGTCTATGAGAAGATGATAACTTTACTTTACACTAAGACACACCCCTGACTCCAGAGGTAAAAATCTCCGGTGTGAAATTTGGATGGGTGTGCGTAGAAACTTCATTGAAAAAAAAACGAAAAAAAATATTGCAGACAGTGTTTAAACATAGACGAATACATGTGAGAACTATAAAAGCAATGAAAGATGAGCTATTTACAGGTGAGAAGAAAAACCCGTGAAGCAGAAACAATTTTAACACAGACCCCAAAAGTTCACTGCTTTTAAAAACTTGTAGGAGGACTGATTAGGGTCCTTGGTATTGAACCTCTATAGGGTCGGAGTCCATCAGTCTGAGGTCTTGGTGAAGGAGAGAAATCTGGGGCGGAGTCGGATGAACTGGTTGCGTCCGGTGGCTGTTTTATGAGATCCTTATTATCAGTGATGAAAGATATCAGTTTAGCTATTTTTATTCTTGATAGTTTATTTAAAAGTAAGTTTTTCCACCAAAGTAGAGTATTTCCTGCACGGTTTGGTAAAATGAAAAGATGACAAGAAGTTGCGTAGTGGAGAGGGTCTCCCTTTTCCACGTGTGCGCAGATATCTGAATGATGAAGCCGGAATCTGTAGAGATAACTGGGAAAAGGACCATGGCCTGTAGCGAAAAGGATGGATTCTCTTGACAATGAGGTTTGGGCTAGAGAGACTTTGGGGAGTATATTAAAGATAGCTCTCCCAGTGTTGCCTTATTCCCAGTCTTGTTGAGAGAGAGGTTCCTAAGCACTTTTTCCGATGACATTTCGGGGCTTGAAGATGGAGGTGGATCCCTTCTTTAGTAGCTGGTTTGACAAGGTTGTCTGCTGCCTCGTTACCGAGGAAACCAACATGCACCTTAATCCATTTAAGTTGTATTGATGGGTTCTGAAGGAGTGCTTGCTGTTTTCTTGGACTAGTGGATTAGAATTTTTGAAGGAAGAAATTGCTCTGAGTGCTGACTCGCTGCCACTCCAAATTGATGTTGATATTCCCTTATATTAGCCTAAAAATTGAACGAAAAAAAAAAATTATTTGTGGTATTAACACCAAAATAGTAGATGTTTATAGAATTTTGGATCTAAGCGGTCAAAGGGTAAAAAGGTACAAAAAACATATTTGAATCTCTTCACTATACTTCGATGCTATACACAAAAATCCTCCATGTTGTGTAAGTATACGAGAAAGTCCAGGAAAGAAAAATCCCATCGGTTTTCTTTTATCATATATATAAACAATGGAGGATTCAAAAGTTATTACGTTTAATATAAAGATTTGTGGTCAATAAATGTGTCAATAAATAATGTGCAAATTAAAAATTTGTGGAGGATTTGTAATTTTCATTGAAAAGGAGGAAGATCTATTTTTGACGCGAGAATGCATTTTTGATCGCGAAAACAAATTTGTTTTAGAAGTTAACGTATGCTTTCTTTATTAAGTATCAGAAAGCAGTTAATAAGAGCCAGGAATGTTCAGAATTAAACGGCGAAAGACATTAGTGTTTTCGCGTTCACAATTTTTCGAGGAAAGATTGCATTTATTGTATTGATTGAGACATCGGATGATGCAGACTGAAGATTTTTAAAGTTAACTGCAATTTTTCCGAATCTGTCTTCATAAATATTTAGAGTCCTGAGTTAAAGGTTTCACAGACACATTCGCAATCTCTTTAATCCGTCGCACTTTTAGGAAACTTTTAGTCGGAAGCGAAAATGCAAATACAACATTTCAATTGCAAATACTTTGGAAATGTCAGATCAATTTTTTCGTTGATTCAGCGCACTTATTTCAATCAAAAATTCTTTCAAAAGCCATTTGTTAGTATCCTTTAACAGCTAAAATTTAAAAGTGTGAGCATTTGTAAAATTCTCTAAAGTTGTACATTTGATGCATAATATGTTTTTTTCATAAAATATAGTTAAGTTACCTTTCTACATTTTTCTATTTTATTCAAGAATGAAAAACGCATCTTTATTCCTAGAATAATATTAATTTCAAAGTATTCTATAAAAAGTTTATATAATTTTAATGAATCGAGAGATATGTATATTAGAATGAAAATAAATATATTTTAAAAACCTCGTTCTTGGAAAATAGTTTGTTATCAAATTCACTCTCATTCTTGCTAAATTCTAAATTTAATAGAGGAAGCTAAATTTTCTCTTAATTCAGAATAATTCGATGATTTCAAACGCAGAATTCTATTACAAATTATGCGAAATTCTCTGAAGAAGATTATCCAGATCAATTTTTCTTCTGAAATTCACATGGGTATATCTTCATTGTAGTTCTCGAAATAAATTATTAATTTTGTTTAATCGAATTCGAATATTCAGTAATGAAACTACCGGTGTTTTTCACATGTACGTCTTTGTCTAGTCATTGGCTTTCAAAATTATTTATAACCAATCTTTTCAAAGTAAATTCCTTAATCAAATTTCTATTAAATATTTAAAAAATTAAGAAAACTTTTTTTATACAAGCATTTCTGCGAACATATCTAGGAAAAGCAATTAAATCTTATATAATTAAGATTGAGTTTTAAAATATTGAAAGTATTGTTTTTCACCATTTCGTTTCCACTACGTCTAGAATACGATTAATTAAATAATTTCACCTTTATTATATTCCTAACAATTTAAAATTCTAACAATACTGGTTTTCATTTCTTTTAGATAATAAGGTTTTATAAATTGGTTATTCCAAATTTTAATTATCTTATTTTCATTTTAAGATGCACGGATTTTATAAATCATTTTGTTTTGGTAATACGAGTTTCTTCTGTATTAACGTTGCTCCATGCAATGCTGCATATTTGCAAATATATAGGATTGTTATAATTAAAATTCACCTATTCAGAAGACCCTAGAGTAGGTTCTTTGTGAAAACTGAGAAAAAGGGGTAGGAAGGGGGAAACGGAAAACAAAATAGTTAAAATTTTTTCAATAGCAAAATTGAATAGTTTATTTGAGTTTTTTTCCTTTTTTTAGTTTTAACTAAAAATTCTGCCGAAAATCAGTAACGCAAATTCTTTTTTTTCGTTCAAAATACCGTTTTTATATACGTTTAATTTGTTTTTTATAGAGTGCATTACTTGCACTATATTCTAGTGAAATTTCGTTTCTTTGGAGCCATACAACCACCTCTAGAGCCTTCTGATAGGCGAACTTTATTTATAACAACCCCGCACTTCTCTTCCAATTTTGAATTTTATAAATTAAATAAAGCAATTACTGTTTTTTTAAATTAACTAGCCGCTCTCGCCTGTGTGTTGGCGGCCCGCACCCACTTTGTTCAACACTGCTCCTTCCACCTCGCTTCTTCAAGGCTCTCAGCCACTAATTTTTCCAGTTTTAAATGCTGCATGAAGATCGGTGGAACAGACCATAAAACCTTAGTAGATTTCACATTCTTTGTAGACAACAGATTCCTTTAAAATTGTAAAATCTCTCAATAAACCTCATCAAGTTGTGATGTTTTGTATAACTTTCTCACGAATTTCGGCATGAAAGTCTTCAGATCTGTAAATTCAGAATGATATCACCCTAAATAAACAGTTTCCTTCACCTGCAATAGGTATTTTACAATATTTTTTATAAGCCAATTGTGATGGAACTGTTGGGATCTATATATTTAAAATAATATGGTGAAACCTTCAGACAGTTCGCCAGCCCCGACAGCCCGACGGATTTCGATAATTTTTATTTTATTTGAAAGCTTATGACGTCTAGATATGTCATCAAGGGTAGCCTAAGCCCAACCCCCATTTTTTAACAAAATCGAAAAAAACATTTCTCCGCCATACATTTTCTATGGGGCAAATCCTTTAGACAGTTCGCTGGCCACAACCACCCGACGGATTTCGATAATTTTTACTTCATATGAAAGTTTTAGATATGTCACCAAGGATCGTGTTCCCCCCCCATTTTCGAACGAAATCGAGAACATTTCTCCACCATACATTCTCTATATCAGAAGACCCTTGATGACATATCTAGACGTCATAAGCCTTCATATGAAAGAAAAATTATAGAAATCCGTCGAGTAGTTGAGGCTGGCGAACTGTCTGAAGGTTTTACTACATTATTTTAAATATATAGATGAAATGTAATGAAGTCAATTTATGTCGGCGAGATACAGTCAAGAGGTCCACGCTATTTATTTTTTAAGTGCATTGCTCCTCTTGTAAGAGGAAAAGTTGTGAAATGAAAGCGCAGACTAAGGCAGCATAGCACAGACTAGGTACAATTAAATGTTAGATGTCATGTGCAATAACGTCTGTCATGCGACTTTGATGTTTCGTGAATAAACTCCTCTACCAGTGATTGAGCATTCATTGTCAGTCTTTATTCTGGGCTACATTTCATCTACCCATTCATTGTCAGTCTTTATTCTGGGCTACTTTTCATCTACCCATTCATTGCCAGTCTTTATTCTGGGCTACTTTTCATCTACCCATTTTTCCCAAAATTAAATATTTTTTGGTTTTCTCGTTTCCTTTACACTGATTTAAATCTACCAACACTTTTTCCCCACAGATTTCATTAATCAAATTAAATGAAAAAAAATTTAAATTAAAATTTTTTTTATTATTATTTTCCTCTATTCTTCGATTTGCATAACATACAGCGACAGTCCTTTTCTTAATTAAATGAAATTAAACATTTAAGTTCTGAATTGTTTTCATTATTTCCTTGTATTCATTACATTCATTATTTAGATTTGCAGAATGTTTTTCCACAATGTCTTATTAATTATATAAAATAAAACATTAAGTTCCATAAAATTAACATTAATTACAAAAAAATTAAGTTTCAAATTATTTTTATTATTTTCATGCATTCCTTACCTTTATTTGCATAGATTTACATGACCGAGATTGAAAAAAAAAATATTACAAAATCTTGCGTTATAGTATTCAGGAAGATCACCTATTGGTCGTACTTAGCTATGCATAACATAACACCACTCCATGTCTCTGCAACTTTAATCTTTAAAGTTATTTAGGCAGTGTCGCGGACATGAAGTGGAAAATAAAATCTCACCACCTGAGGGGGGAGACCTCTCTTAGACCTTAACAAATTCCTGTCACTGCTGCCTAATTATTAAACGCTACAAGTTTACAATTGTTATCAGATGCGAGTCCATTAGGATGGACTGCTAATGTGTGTTACATTACTAAGTTTTCTGGCGTCACAGAGCATGTTGATTACTAAAACTATGAAAGTACACAAAATTACACTATTGCACATGAAATAACTAGTCACAAGCAATAACTACACGCAATGGAAAAACTGTAAGATGAAATAAAAATTCCATTCATAATACAAAAAACAAAAATGATAAAAAGAGAGAAAAAATAAGAAAGGCGCAGTTCGGGTCCACGCCGTAGATTTTTCCTGAAAACGTATTGTCAAGTATTCTGTAAGTTTCGTAGAATTCGAAAGAAAACTCTGCATGTTATAATCAATTAACATGCGGAGTTTGAAATTTTCAGTTTAATACCGATTTTTACTTATATTCTGATAAAGATTTTTGTTGTCTCACTCAAGTTCTTTAAAACGACACCAGAATCAACCTCCTAACTAAACGCGTTTCCACGCTACACTTATTTATAACCTTACATAAAGTTAATTCATAACAATCACGCGCATGCGCCTACACTGGTACGATGACGTCACAGGCAAAACAAATATCATGCGTAAGACTCTTACAGATATGATCTTTCCGTTGTGGAATCAACCATTCCTTTCGCATTATTAGTCTCGTAGTTATTAGCGATTAAAATCTGACGGTATTTTGTCACACAAGAAAGTTCAACCGACTATCACTGTAATGAGGGGAAAGACGTTTTTACGTTAATAAAAGGATTAAAATAGTACAAAAATGTTTACATTACTATGCAATTAGACTTTTAAAATTTTAGTATTGGGGCGTTCAGTCTTACCTATACTATCATAGTAAACTACGATACGGCTCAGGATCATTTATTTGGCTTATTAGTCAATGATTCACTGTCGAATCATTAACTAATCAGCCAAGCCAAATGGAGCAACCAGAAATAATTTCCTATATTTGAATAGAAGAACACCGTGTCCACCCAATTATGGTTAAACATGGCTGACAAAGTGGCCTTACAAGAAAGAATTTTATTTCAAGAAAATATCTCTTATGAGATCCCTTTTTTTCAAAATCAGGCATCAACGATGTCAATTCGATTAAGGAGTTAACTCTAGAAATAAAGACTGCAGCGAAATATTCCTAACTTATTTCTTAGTTTCAGTATTTATTCATGCGTGGAGAAAGAAGATACTTTGTAATTTAAATCCGAAACAACGTTGCAGCTAAAAAAATTGAATCTGAACTGAATATTACAATGCAGCATTGGGTCACCTTTCAAATATTATCTTGTTCGAAGCCAATATGTCAAAGATTTAACTCTCGTTGAAGAATTCTTTTTGGAGATTTTTTGAGAATTTGAGAATTTTTTTCAGGTATAAATTCTCAATATCGGAAGAATATGTTGAATAGTATTTGAATAATAGACTCAATTCTAAATTAAATTGTGATAATAGATTTTTGTTGAAACTTATGTCTGAGTCTTAATTTCTGTTATAGGTAATAATGAAGATAATAAATAAATTACTTCTCAGCTGTATCTTGCGACCGTGGTGGTATAGTGGCAATTTTCCGGCTTCGAGGCCGGAGGGTTCCAGGCTCGAAACCCGATTCCACTCCACCGTGTATGGCGCCTGTTGCACGCGAAATCATACGTAGTGGCCTTACACACCCCTGTTGGCGTGTGTGGATATTTGGGAAGGGGAATTCCAGCTCAGGTGTCGTCCTCGTCATCTGACTGCGGTTCAAAATGACGATGTCCGTCTTAAAATATACCTCGTGTTGCTTCAGAACGAGACGTTAATATAACGTAACCCTTTAGGCCCGGTGCACACTAGCCGATTTGTGTTTTTGAAGCTATAAAAATAACAATAGTAACCCACATGCCCCTTGTGGAGACACACAGGGTCATGTGTGCACCGGGCCTTAAGGATCGCATCATTTTTGCAATCTTAATAAGATGACCTCTCCTGTTTTGGAAAGGGACTGTCGTTTTCATTTATCTAGGAAGGCATAGAATACTTGAGATGCTTATGGATTTTACGTAATTTTTGTGTCAAATTATAAAGCTAATAAATGATTAAATTTTAGTTTATAAGCCTAAAAATGCTATAATTCGATGCACCTCACTATGACGGGCGCGAAGATTAAGGGGTTAACTAAACTCAGTATCTATGAGATGGCACACGCAGAAGCTTTCAGTCCCTTAAAAAGAGGTAACCGAGACTGGATAAATTCGAGGATTCTATCGATCGCTTTATAGGGCACTTTAATTTGGTTCCATTGTTGTCAAGATATCCCACTTTAGTGTCAAAATATCCCACTTTAGTCTTTCAGCCTTATGGCTGAAAAAGACGTTGTTCCTGTTTTACCGGAACCGCATTTTATAGAGGAGCGAATGCTTGACTTATTGTTTATCAAAAGTTCTGGCGAAATATTCTCCAGAAATATTCGTCTGTCCGGCTGGACGTTCAGGTATGATGTATGAACTTATAAATTAACCCTTGACAAGGTCAAACCAGAAGATTATTGCAAAGTTTGTGTAGCATAGCTTCCTCAACGTCATCTAGCCCATGAAGATGATGTTCCTGATTCTACATTATCTGCACGATTTTTACTTCTCCCGTTCGTCCCAGAATTCGTTTTACTCGGTAGTGAAAAACTCAAGAAGATATGAAAAGAATTTGTGGATGTTTGTTTCTTATTTCTTATTTTAAACACACCGTGATGAGCCGGGAGTATGGAGTGTCGATTCATATGTCGCTGCTATCATCTGATCACGGTTTAGAATTTCAAAACCCCGACACTAATAATCTTCAGTAAGTTCAAAACTGAACTCTAATAAAAAAAAATTACTCATAAGGTATTGCATAGTAACTATTGTGACATCAACATGAACAAGGTTGATTTAAATTTAATTAATGTTTTAAATGAAATGAATCATAAATTTATTGAAATATATATACTTCCCTTATACACCTAAAATTTCAGATCTGCACTTTCAGGCCGTTATGTCGTTAAAGAAGTTGTAGATCAGTTTCTCGAAGTCTCTCATTAGCTGTCTTTCAGGCTATGTCTTACGGTAGTTTGTGTCACCTTTCATCTTACGAACGCCGTCATAAATTTTGTCGCAAGCCTTCTATCTTGTTATGCAAAGCCATCAATATATTGGTTTTGGGAACTTTTTTCCTCTCGTATTATCTTGAAGAAAAGTCGTGAGCTTTCTCTTTTTGACTTTTTCATATGCTCCCAAATAGGGATGTCAGCTATATCAGTCTATTTTCTTACCTACATCTAACAAAAAACTGAATGATAGATTTTAGTAAAATCTATGCTATTATGCTACTTTAATAACATATAAATGAAACTAGATAACCAGGAAACTTTTACCAGAAGTTTCTATAAGCCTTCATAACAAGAATAAAAATGCGCTTTGCACATTGGATTGTTTGTACTGAGGCATTGAAAAAATTGTCGCTGGAAAGAAATTGAACTGTCGAATATTCGATTCCAATTTTCAATTTCGGTTCAAGTTTCAATTGTAGAGACAGATGCTCGTTTCTCGTTTCCACATTTTAAGAGTCATTAATTTCAATCGCTTAGAATTCAATCCAGGCTAATTGTCTTTTTCCAGAGTTAAAATTAATAATTTTGAAATTACCACTTTATTCTTAAATATTTAGATATATGATATAGACAGAAACCAACCCCTCTAGTTTCAGGTATTATTTAATTCCTTACCCTTTTTAACGCTCTATTTCATCAAAAAGACAAATTTTGCATTATATATGTGAGATAAATGTTCTATGAATCATTCTGAGGGCTTCAAACACTTTTACACACCTTTATTTAATGTGACTTGCTTCATGTTTGTAAAGACGAAAGTTTGTAATCTATTTTTCACCCATTTCCTGATCTGCTAGAGTTTTGAAATTTTGTACACTTGTAAGTTCTCAATGAAAATAAAATTTTTAAATATTTTCAGAACTTAATCATCAGTTAATAAATTAAACTTTTTATACCCAACTTAATTAAATTAAGTTTCTGGTAGTGAATATGAGAAAAAATTGATTACTTTTGTGAAATTTATTTCTGATCCATTTAAGTGTGATATTTTGAAATCATTTCAGCTGAAAAATTTATCCGAGATGTGATAGGAATTCATATGATTTTCACACAAAGCAAATCTATTTCCTTTCTTCATTCGTTTATAACTGGCGCAGACATTGCAGACATATACTTGCATATAGCGTTTATACTGATTCTGTTTCCTTATCTGACTTCTGCTGTTATGCGTAAATTCATATTCATAAGGTAAGCCCTATCGGGGTAATGAAGAAGCCGACACTTTCGCCAAAAAAGCCATCACAGAGGGCTTTGTAAGTGCGGGAATGAATTTTTGAAAAAGCGCTTTAATGTGCAATTTCAGTTCATTTTCTGACTCAATATGATTCAAAACAACCATTAATACCAGCCAGGAAATTTTATGTCACTTGAGATTCAGTAAAATGGGATAATTTAGGTAAAAAAGGGGTAAAATTAGAGCAAAAAGCAAAACACTCTAGCATAAATTCTAATTCATATATTCAAATTATTTCTCTACACAGCACATTTACAGCTATGGTGAAGGCAATGAACTAGGATCTAAGAAATACTTGCATTTACAGGAAAGTTATGGCCAGTCGAGTATTCTCTTATTCAAAATTTCACAAAATGCATAGGTATAATCAACATTAGGCAGCTCTAAATCAAAAACTATTGATCTCAAAACTAAATGTCTAGTTCATTGCCTTTACTACACTTAAGACATCATATATACAAAATTTCAAGGAAATATATAGATAATATTTTGAGATATCGTGTTTTGCGTAAGTGACTTTTGACGAAATGTAAGTTTTCCAAAAAACGCGTTTAAAGTTTTAATTTGCTTTTCATTAAAAATATATTTATTTAACTTCTTTTGAAATTTGTCACATTTGTAGGATATACCTTCTTTATTCAGAATCTTATCACATTTTTTCATTCTGAGGGCCTGTAATCTTTTTCTAGCGTTTTTCGTTCCTGCCAAAGACTGTCTATTAGAAGTGACGATTCTATGGTTATTGAAGTTAAGATATTATTTCAAAGTATATGTTGGCCAGGAACTGTTCCCAGTTAATGAAATACTCTTTTCAGACCATAAAATCAATCATTAAACAACAATTAAGCTATCGATGTCCAAAAATGTGAGTTTTGTAACTCCACAAATGTGCATTTTGGCAAAAATGTTCATAGTAGCCTGTGGAAACTCAAAATCTTATTCAAATTGACATAACTTGCAGTTAGAGTGTATAATTAATCGAAATAAATGAAAAGCAAATTAATTTATACTTCAGAGTGCGGTGTATTGGATATAATGAGGGAAAACAGCCAACTTCCGGTTTCGTTTTCAGCTACCGTGCTTTATAAAAAATTCTATATCTCCGTTTCTATTCATCGTAAAAATAAAATAAACCCAGATTTAGAAAGCTAAATAAATGGGCTTTAAAGTAAAACCATAAAAAAATTTTGTGAAGTTCGACCCAAAACCGTCTTTTAGACGTAGTCAGATACCTTAAGTGTGATATTTTGAAATCATTTCAGCTGAAAAATTTATCCGAGATGTGATAGGAATTCATATGATTTTCCCACAAAGCAAATCTATTTCCTTTCTTCATTCGTTTATAACTGGCGCAGACATTGCAGACATATACTTGCATATAGCGTTTATACTGATTCTGTTTCCTTATCTGACTTCTGCTGTTATGCGTAAATTCATATTCATAAGGTAAGCCCTATCGGGGTAATGAAGAAGCCGACACTTTCGCCAAAAAAGCCATCACAGAGGGCTTTGTAATGAAAACTTTAAACCCTCGGTGCGAACTCAAACAACATGTACAAGAACTGTTTTCTAAAAAAATGGCAAAATCTTTGGGATAATGGAAACACTGGACGTTCTGTTCATAAAGTGCTCAAAACAATTAACCTAAAACCAGTCTTTTGGACACGTGAAGAAATTCTGTTTGTCACAGGACACGGTCCATTCCCTTCATTCCTTAACTTTTCCATGTATCGGATAGTGACTCTTGTGCCTGCGGAGAAGTCGGCTATCCCATCCACTATGTGACATCTTGTCCATTGACTCTCTCTTGGCATGTTAGGAAACCTTCTACTTCATTGGAAAGTCTGTGGTACCAAAGAGTCCTGGAGAATCCGAATTCAAGAAAAAGAATAATAAACATGATTAAATGCATAATAGACAATGAAAACATAATGCGACTGGAATAAGTACTCACCTGCCATTGTATAATAACTCTAGCTTATCCTACATTCAATACACTGAATATACTAAGTCCTTCCTTTCTCATAAATCTTTAATAGTAATCTTCCTATTCCTTGTTTTCCACAATTAACACGCAATGGCCCTCCATCTGTAATACGTTACTCAAAACTTGTGCATTGATGTAAGCTTCCTCATGCTGTTCGTCATCATCTACATTCGTCATTTTTCTTCACTCACTCCGTGTTATTCAAGATATTGTATATATTCCTTTATTTTGTTGTCAATTCTATGCGTTAACACCAGCTTTGTAATTTCTTCATTTGGCATTCTTCTCTTGCTGTAATTTTTTTTTGCAACTCAATAAAGTCCACCTACATCTATACTAACCTGGATAGGAGCCACATGAGCTCTAGAGACGGCGGTGTGGTATGGTGTCAAAGTGTTAAAGTATTTATAAGGTTCTTGCTGTGCAATTCCTTTTCAAAATTTTTATTACAGTTCGAAGTACAAAGCTCTTACAAAGTTGCCGAAATAAACCAGCAGGAATGATCTCCCAGCAGATCTCTCGCGTACTCCCACAATGTGGACAGTTCTATTTTTAGAGTCGAGTCTGCACTTTCGAACCGTATTTTTTCCGGCTGACGGATTGGGTCCAAGATTTGACACTGATCAATAATTTTTATGTAAATATCCCATACTTAAATATATGCACCAGCTTGGTATTATTTTGAGTTATCGAGTTCACATACGCAGGAATAGACAAATCGAAAGGCAGTCAAACTGATGATGGATTCGATTCAAAATTTGATATACAGGGTGTCCACAAATTATTTTTACAACTTTTGACTTGAATAACTTCAAAACTATACTACATAAAAACAAATGGTTTTCAACATGTGACAAGATAACTCTAAAAGTTTTTTGTTTTTCAGGTGACGCAGATTTGACGAAAAATGTGGACGCCACAGGAGAAAGTTCAGTGTGTAGTCTGATTCATAGAGACAAAATTCGATGCCCAAGTGCAACGGAACTTTCGGACACAGTATGGAAGGGAACTAACGTCCCGACCAAGTATTCGGACACAGTATGGAAGGGAACCAACGTTCCGACCAATTATTCGGGCATGGTGTACGTCATTTACAAAATAGGTAGCGTTCTCCATAAACAGGCGGCGGCTCGCCCATGTGTTTCAGACACCAAAGTTGCACTTGTGTTTCAGACTTTGTCTCTATAAATCAGGCTGCGTACTGAACTTTCACCTGTGGCGTCAACATTTTACGCCAAATCTGCGTCACCTGGGAAACAAAAAAAAAACTTTATGAGTTATCTTGTCACATGTTGAAATCCGTTTGTCTTTTTCTAGTATAGTTTTGAAGTTATTAAAGTCTGAAGTTGTAAAGATAATTTATGGACACCCTGTACATCTAAATTCATGTGGAAAATTCACATGTCAAAAATTCAGTTATTCAATTTACTACATTTTTGAATTATAGAGTTCAGATGCACAAAGATGAACTGACAGAAGGATTTCGTCCAAAATGTGATAGCGATTTATAATTTCGATGTAAAGACAACATATCGATTTTCCTGCTTCAAGATTGAAATGTTTTTGAGTTATTGCGTTTACAGGCAGATAGGCAGAAATCAAAAAATTATTTTCTGGACTTAGCATAGAGAGTCATCAAAATCTAGAGGTAGAAATTTTTGACGATACTTTCCTTTCCTATACTTCGCTTACAAAAAATAAAAAGTTTCAGCAAATGTTTGGCCGGATATCATTTAACACGAAAATATCTCTGTAAGTCCTCCTTTCAGAATTCCGCCTCCAGCTCTCCAAATATAGAGAGACATATTAACATTCAATCACCCACAACTAGATTACCAAACCTTCCTAATTAACATAGCAGAAAGAAGCTTCTTGTAGTGACTTCATGCACAAAGTCAACATCGCATTGCGGACACAAATAAAGGCAAATTAACCCTCTCTTGAGACTTCACTAATCCAATATTTCTCCTCGAGCGAGTTAAAACTCAGCTTATTCCTTTCTTAATAAGGGAATGTCAATCATTGATCATGCAAAGGCAGGCCGCCGGATATGGGAGCATTCCTCTCGGAGTGCTATCGATTCGCTGATGAGGAAACGTGACGAACCGAATGTAGCCATCGCTCTGGGAATTTTGTAATGAAATTCCGTTCTACGAGAGATGATGATACTATCCGACAATTTAGCACTTGACATCTTTAATTTTTAAATCATTTCGTTATGGCCTTTGGACAATACGGTGTAAGGTTTCCGGTTGTTCAATTGGATTTTCGTTAGATCCGGTTTCGCTTGCGCAGTTGTGGAAGAGTTTGAGCAATGAGAGTGGGTTATTGTACGTTTAAATATTCAGGAGATTGTTCTGATTTTATAATTTTGCGGTGGAATAATTTGAAAGCGGGAAAAAACATTGTTTTATTGTTAGGAAACGAATGTTTTCTTTAACTCTCCAAGCGGCCAAACCCGTTTTATCCGTTTTTCATATTCATTTCAAAAGAAGACTATTATTGTTTTCTCTAATATTTGAATATTGGGAGGAAAATTTTTTTATGCGAAAAATTTTATTGGGATTTCAAAGTTTTGATTATATAGCAAAAATTATGGATTGTCTTCTTTGAAAGCTGATTTCCGAGAGCTAAATTATTTGATCAAAATAATCGGCAGCTTGGAAGGTTAATGTTAGAGAAACAGTTACATAATATAGTATAAAATATACAAATAATATGCATAAAATAAGGTACATAATTAAAAATTACTAAATATATATATACAGTAAATAATATTGTAGCGGTTACAATTCACTGCCTTCTTCTTTTTATGGCAGGTGGCGCTACTAGAGCCATCCGGGTTTTTCCCATGATGCCTCTCTCTTTTCTTCTGTGTACTTGTGTTGTATTGTTGTTCTCTGTCTTGCATCTTGTACGTTTTAATGTACTATGTCGTGGAACTTAGCCATCTAATAAAAAATAGTTCCTGAAATTGAATTAATTCTTCAACAGTGGCATTCAATATAACCATGAGTCTTGTCCCTCCACAGTGGCGCCCAACGTGGGGCCCGAACCCACGACCCCGAGATTAAGAGAGAAGAAGTAGAACTCCAAAACAGCCTTCTGTTTCTAATGAAAGTCCTGAGAAAAACACAAAAATATCAAGAATCACACCACCTCGCAGGTACGGTCTTAGGAGGTGAAGGGGGAGGGTGCGGTTACAACTCAATATTAAGTAATGGTTACAATATGAAAAATTTATTTAGGGAAAGTAAATTATTAATAAGCTTCAATTATTAATATAACAGCATTGTTGAAACAGATTAAAAAAATTCTTTCGTATGGCTTAATAGTGATGTCATAAGAAACTTTTCAAAAAAAAAGACAACTTTGGAGAGAAAGCCTAACTGGGTAAAAATGAAAGTATCCTTTCTTGGCCTCAAAAATATTAATCGTGAAAAATGAACAATCAATTTTTATTTATATGATTATCATTATTAAAAGGAATTACCAGCTGCAATAGCCCACCAGTTGTCTAGCGAGTAAAAGCGTTGCATGGCTGAGGAACATAAATCAGGTGAAGAAATTTATCGCAATAGAAAACAAAAAAGTACATTCAGCTACACTGGTGTCCAAAAATAATGCACAATTTTGAAGAATAATGCACAATTTTGCTACAAAATTGGAGTTATATGGATACTCTGGTTCGTAAGCAATTTCTGAGAATCGTGTGATATACTATCGTCAGAACTCATATTTTAAAGTGAAGATTCGGTCACGAGGGCAATTAGGGGGGGGGCACCAGAAAGGGATGAAGGCGAAAATTGAGTTTGACCCATCCTGTTTCACAGGAAGCTTATAATGAGATGTAGCTTACATCAATGGTTATGCTTGATGTGCATAATATTTACATGCATTTTCGTAAACACAGCTCAAATATTCGAGAAGATGTAAAGATTTTCTTAAAAAATCCAAAATTTTTCCTTTTTTTCTCATAACATGCAGAGTTTCTCACCAAATTGTACAAAACTTACAGAATGTGTGAAAATATGTAAAAAAAGCATTGTATTAAAATTTGAATTAAAAAATTTGAGTATTACAAGAAATATGAACATTTGTAGTAAATAATTTTTTACTGCACCTGTGGGAGACATAGCGTAAATTTTTTTCATAAGTTCAGATCCAGATATATAGGGAAATGTATATGAAAATTGCAGTTCAATACCGATAGTATGCAGAAAGATATCGGCAATGAAACGAGGTGAATTTCGGTACATTCTAAGAGAAGCTAAATGATGAGGGTTCTTGCACGAATTGATATTTTTTAAATTTGAATCTTCGAATAGTAGTAGTCGAACTGTAATTTAACTTATGTATTTAACTTAGAAGTATACATGAGTATTCAGATTATTCAACTTTCATAAAATTCAATATTACTGTTGGAAGATGCAAGTATAAAAAATATCAGTTTGTGCAAGAAACCTCATCATTTAGCTTCTCTTAGATGCACCGAAATTCACGTTTCATTGCCGATATCTTTCTGAATATTAACGGTATTGAACTGGAATTTTTTGCCCTATACATCTGGCTCTGAAGTTATGAAAAAAATTACGCTATGTCTCGCACATGCGCAGTAAAAATTATTTACTACAAATGCTCATATTTCCTGTAATATTCAAATTTTAATAAAAGGCTTCTTTTACACATTGTCAAGTATTCTGTAAGTTTCGTACAATTTGGTGGAAAACTCTGCATGTTATAAGAAAGAAAGAAAAAATTTAGGATTTTTTAAGAAAACCTTTATATCTTCCCGAATATTTGAGCTGTGTTTACGAAAATGCATGTAAATATGCACATAAAACATAACCATTGATGTAAGTTACATCTAGTTAATCGTGGAACAGGATGGGTCAAACTCCATTTTCGTATTCATCCCTTTATGGTGCCCCCCCCCCAATTGCCCTCGTGGCCGAATCTTCTCAGTAAAATGTGAGTTCCGACGATACTATGTCCCACGATTCTCAGAAACTGATTGCGAACTATAGAATCCATATTAACTCTAATTTTGTAGCGTCTTCAAAACTCTACATTATTTTTGAACACTAGGATACTAAGAACTTAACTTCAAAAAGATTTTGTTAGAATTTATCTGCCATATGATAGACTTTAATGGTGAAATTATGAACCATCAACAAGAATTCAGTAGAATGTTTCAAATTTCAAATTCATTTTTATGAAACGTTATAATGAGATTTAAAACTTTTTTTCGTGTTTTTAGATGTAACATGACCAAGTTTGGATCTTGAGGCATTAAAAATTCATGAAACAACAAACCAATTAATCAATCACTGAGCAAGATGAAATAAGAAAATGAAATCAGTGAGTTAATCAACGTTTTCTGATAAACTGCGCAGAAATATGAAGACTGAAGATAAATTAATTTTCAAAAAGGCTTTAAACACAGACAATATGTGGATATAGTCTGTCGGATTATTTTTTTATGCATTAGATTTTCTATGTGTTACTTCGTTAAAACCCTATTGCTTTTTGAGAGTTCCATGAAGAGTTATTGACTGTCTAATGACATAATGCCTGAAGTCTGGCAGACATATTGTCGTGCCACGATATGAGTGTTGTTATGGATATTATTCTGAGCATCTCTAATTCTCCAGACACGTCTGGTATGGTCGGTTGGCTAATTTTGAATCGGGATTCAACCTGCGTGCATTTCATTTGCAATAATAGGATTCTATTTT
The DNA here is from genome assembly GCA_013235015.1 of Araneus ventricosus. Classification (NCBI taxonomy): domain Eukaryota; kingdom Metazoa; phylum Arthropoda; class Arachnida; order Araneae; family Araneidae; genus Araneus; species Araneus ventricosus. The sequence goes on from BGPR01012137.1 coordinate 43,755, forward strand.
TAGGAGTCCATTATCAGTGTAATCTCTATTCATTGCTTGTTCCGCAGTGAAATCTTGCATTTTGCCAGAACAAATTCCTACCTTTCAAATGAATGATGATGGTCTTGAAGGTCTTTTTAATACTGAGTGGCTGATAATGACGAATCAGGTGCTGTAAAGGTAATCGAACTCTGCATTCTTTCTTCCTTCAAAGTTGTCATTGCTTTTTCAGAACTTAATTTCAGCCATAAAAGTCAACAGAATTTTGTATAATTTTAATAAGAAGGTTAAGTGCCCCGTGGATTTGATTTTTTTAGTTTGAACATGTTCATTGATTTGATTATTTGACTTATAACTTTTAATACCGCAATAGACAAATTTTCCCTCGCTATACACAAGGTTAAATAAGTTTTAAGATATCCTGTTCTTTGAATTCTGGCAAACGCCACTGAATTCTCATTAATGGTCGTGATTTCACCATTGAGGGCTATTTATCGTCATAGTGGGAAAGTATGATGGGAATCCAATCGAAATCTAGTTTTTACAAACTGCGTTCATTTTTGTTGTACACCACTTTGAGAGTACAGAGCTTGTGCATACAGTTTTACTCTTTCTTCTATAGAATGTCAAAAATTTCTTTCTAAATTTTTTTATTTTAAATTTTTGTACGCTACTTTATTTTGTTCATTTTTGAGCGGAATATAAAGACATCATTAATTAAGACAATACGCATTCTTAAGAACCAACAAATCTGTTTATTATTTAAAGAACATTTCTTTCTCGAATAACATATCCCCAAATGAACAACTGAAACTAAGCATTAGTGAATCTATAGTCCATGTATTAAGCTATTAATCCATCAGTTAATGACTAATTAATGGAACTGTACGAAATTCAATATGGTAAATAAAACAGATCCTCTACACGAAGAAAGTGTTAAAAGATTTTAAAGGATGAAGAAGAAAATGTGTTCATTTAGCATTCACTCACTGTGCTTGACGAATAATCTGAATCATTTTGAGTTTGAAAGTTCTTAATGATAAACAAATAAAATTCTAGGAAGAGAAAAATATACGTATGTGTACTATTTTTATCTTAGAGTTAAATTGTAGACACAGTAAATTTCGATATTCTAATGTAGAAGGAATGATTTAATAAAAAATGTGTGTGTGTGTGCTTTAATATTTTCAGTGTTTCTTTATGAAACTTCTAGATAAATACATTGAGCGACAGAGCTATTTTTCTAACAGAGTGGCAATTTTTATGTAAAAAAATACGCCACTGCAACTTCTGAAGATCACACACGTCTTTAATGGTACTTGCTGATTGGCTGAATTCATGAACTAGAATTAAGTCATCATTTTAATATCGCAACGAAGGCAAAACGAGCTTTATTAAACAAAGTGAATCTTGCAAAGCCAGCACTGAAAAAAAAGTGACGGGAGGCTGTCTTTTTCAAACAGCCGCTGATGTTAAATGCGTAGGGCTACTTTACTCGCGTGACTCTTTTTCAAGTAAGGCCGAACGTTCCTTAATTTGCTGTTTCTCTCGCTCCCTCTCCTTCTGCTTCTTTTGTTGCTTCTCCTGTTCTTTTGTTCCTCTTCCTGCTGTTTCTTTTGTTGGCTACTCACTGCTGTTTCTTTTGTTTGGCTACTCCTGTATTTTGTTGCTTCTCCTGCTGCTTCTTTCGTTCCCTCTCCTGCTGCTTCTTTCGTTCCCTCTCCTGCTACTTCTTTTGTTCCATTTCCTGCTGTTTCTTTTGTTGCTTCTCCTGCTTCAACAATTCTTTTCTTAACTTCTCTATATCTCGTTTGGCATCTTGTTGACGTTTCCTTCTTTGTAAATTTACATTTGGAGAAATTATTGTATTAAATTTGTCGAAACAAAATTTTCAACTCAATCACGAAATCTCTCTCGCGAAAACGTGGCAAGCGAGAGTGCCAGCCAATTGTGCGCGCGCACCTCATGCGTGTGACGTCACCAATTTATGCGTATTTTTGCCCAACTTTGCGACTGAGTAGTCGCTGAACTACAATTCCGATTTTAAATTTTTTTTGTAACTTCTGTTGTTACCCTTTATCTCTAAAATAACACATTAGTTATATTTTTAACATATGTAGTTACCGAGATATAGAGGATCTCCCATACAACGTTTTTTGTGGCGTTTTGGAGTGTGAATCAAATTCGTTCCTGAGACCTCAATGGGAGGAACGTAGTACTACGTTAAAACCAAACTGTTCAAATTATCCTAATCTTAAAAAGAGGAGAGTCCCATTTTCATGTGAAGTGTTTGAATAGTACATCATTAGCTTACAAACTTTTTTGAGAAGGA
>BGPR01012138.1:0-46063 GCA_013235015.1 Araneus ventricosus
AAAGCCAAGCCAAGCTCTCTGACACATTACGTATATTAAAACCAAGCCCAAAGCGATATTACGCACTTTTAAAAGACAATGCGTGTGTATGTGCGATGTTTAGACGAAAAATATGGCGCTTACAGCCTTGAAATTCTGCACACAGGTAGTTTTAATAATGACTCAATGCGCCTCAAAGCCCTAATTTAAAATTCTATCTTGAAATTTTTTATTTAATGCTTTGTGTTGTTTTGGATGATTTTTCGCACCTTTCTGGCCGATAGATGAGAAATAAAGATCATAGAAAAACAATTGATGCACCATTAGATAGAGCAAACTATTATTGTTTTAATGACGTTTGATTTGAACGTCTAACGTAATTTACTGAATTGAAAAACAGTCACCTGGATGGAGAAGCAGCAACAACAATTTGTTTTGCAAAACCCACAGGATTGTCATGATTTGTTTTCAAGAGTTTTTCATCAAAAGCAGATAACACTCAAGCAGATTATCACAGAGACAAAGACTTTTGGAGAATTTAAGGTATCATATGTGTACGATGGAGTGGAAGAAGTGTGGACTTCCTCATGCCCACATTCTTATTTATCTCAAAGATTTAATAGATGTTCTCAAAGTAGATGACTTTATTAGTGCAAAAATCTCTAATTCACAAGAAGACCCAGATATTTTTTGCATTGTAATAAAGCAGGTTCACGGCCCATGCGGAAGCATAAATCCACCTTCTCCATGTGTAAAGGACGGAATTTGCACAAACCCGTTGTGTCATTCTGAGTTTTTTCATTTTGTTGAATTCATTGTGCCACGGGCAACGCCGTGCGCATGTTGTATATAATCTATACATATATCTATACATGTAAAGGGCAATGTGTGTGTGTGTGTACTGGGCATACATAAAGAAATTATCATAAAAAATTCAATATTTTGATGGTATTTTAATTTATTCTTTATAAAATATTTATTACTAGAAAACTTGTCCAGATAAAAGATTAAAACTATATTAGAATAGGCGAGATTTTTCGGTAACGCTCAGGAATGTGGGCGTCGCTAAGTGACTATAGAGATTCACAAATTTTGTCTTCAAATTTGCATACATACATGATATTGTTCTGATTCTTTGATGATTTAATAACAAATAGGAGTTATGACAGGGTTTTTTTAGCTGATTTTAGCAGTTTCTTTTCTTCTTTTTTATTTTATGTTGATTCATCGATGCGGAACTACATTAATATCAAATAGAAGTTATACTAGAATTAATTTATTTTTCCATTTCCAGTAGATCTTTACTTTCGTTTCGTTAAAATGGTTCTTTGAATATTTATATATTTTGCAAACCGAATTCAATTGATTCATCACTTCTGTTTTTCATGCTTTTCTTTATTTCTTAAGAAATCCTCCAATGTGCATGAGATTTTCTACTAGAACTTTCGTTAATAAATCTGTGACAATCATATCCGAGATCTTGTTGGCAAGCTAACATAACGTGTTAGACGGGCACAAATCTTCTAGTTAACTATAGCAGCTTATAGAAAAGTTAATTGCCTATATATTGTAACTTGTTTTATTAATAAGTTAAAGTTATTTGACAAACAAAACTATTTGATATTTTTTGGTCTAATTGTAAGGATTCTAAGAGATGTATGTACTTCATCTGCCTGAGATTTAAATGTACCCTAGATAGCTGTTCCCTTCAGCTCTTATATTATGTGTTAAATAATACATGTTTAATGAAACAATATGAAATTTACATCCAGAAATTTTAGCAATTATAATGTTAAGAAAACTATAAAGCAAAATCTTTGTTTGAACACTTAACTTCTCTAAATAATAAAAAAAAGAAAATTATATTTTATTATTATTTCTTTATTCCTAGAGGACAAAATTTATCTGAAAAATAAAATTTTCGGATAATTTTCTCCAAAAAGTCCGCTATTTTTTATATTTGAATTTTTAAATATCATTTCGTTTTGAAATTATTACTCATCATGCTTGCCATTCAATGCAATCTATTATGATTTACAAACAACAGTATTTGAAATTTTTCCGTCTAATTGCAATGCAGTATAAGGGACAGGTATATTATGTTGTTTCAAAATATACTATGCGTTGTGGTATTTCGTACTTGCATCGCGTTAAAAGAGTTTAAAGGGTCAGATGATTTCCTACTGGTCACTTAAGTGTCTTGTAGAATCTTTCCTAACACCTAAAATGTAATTACATGCCATACGCCGTACGTGCATTTTATACTAAAGAATTGAAACAAAGACATTTAGAGACATTATAATTCGATTCAAAAACTACGTGGAATCTATAAAGATTTTAACTGTCTTTTAGGTTCTCAACTGAATTGAAACGACAAACGCAAGAAGAGAACTTCATTACTGATAGTAATGCTAAAATTTTAAATTTTCGTAAAGAAAATAAAATATATAACATTAATACATTTGATTTTGAAAATCTTTTTACAGCCCCCACATAATAAATTAATTGAAGCCTGCTGAAATGTATACAATTTATACCTTAATAAAGATTTAGTAGATGAAAATAAATCGTTTGAAATTTGTTGATTAAATATTTGTGAAAATTACCTCTTTAATAGAATTGACTATTATAAGCAGGTTTTAGGAATTCCTATGGGTTGTTGTTTTTCTAGTGCATTGGCTAATATATTTCTTCACTCATATGAGAGAGAACTTATTAAAAACAACTTATTTTTGGTTATCGTTACATTTACGACCTTTTTGTGTTTAATTATAACAGTCTTAACTCCATTAATGATTGCTATACAGAAGAGCTTAAATTAAACAAAACTAATAATGAATGAAACAAATGCAATTTTTTGTATCTGTCAGTTGAAATTTTAATCCTCCAGATTGCTACGTTTAACGAAATTGTGACGCTGAAAGAGAAGGTTGTTCTCCAGGTTGTCAGGTTTTGAACAAAAGGATTTCAACCCCCTTTTGCGGTCATTTCTGCGCCATAGGGGGCTATTAGATCTGTTATCCGGCGGCAGTGACACATGAATTCTGACCTCGATTCTTTGTGACAGGATCCTTTGTTAGAAGACCCTTCTTTGAGTATTCTCAGAAAAGTTGGGAATTTCTTGCAGTTTAAAATGCAACATGTTAGAATGGGAATCGGTTAAAGATTTTAGATTTTTTCTTTAATTACTAAAAATACCTTATAAGAAAAAATTTTAAATTTTTTTATATGAATCTTATTTTTACAAATTATATACGTGTGCTTCATTGTTCTCTCACTACATATTTTGAAAAATATTTTTATCACATCGAACTATGAAATTATTGATCGAATTTAGTTCTGGAAACGACAAGAAATATATATTGTTCATTCAGCGCATTGCAAATGTATTGAAGTACTTAAAAACGTGTGTTTAAAACAATAATCAAAATTAGTAATACCATGTTCTAATTTGTTTCTTCAACATTTAGAAAAACAATTTTGTAAATAGGGAATCTCTCACGACATATCGGATTTCGAGATAACGATCTATGGTGTTTATCTGCATGTAATTACGATTTTATATTTTGTTGAATTTTCATAACTTGTTACTTGTAATCAAGGGTGGATCTAAGAATTCGTTAAATGGTGTTCTACTGTTGAAAAAAATCTTCGAAATTAATAATAATTTAATTAAAATAATTATTGTAATACTTAATGTGCAAATGATTTGTAGTACTTAAGGATGTGTGTTTAAAACAATAATCACAATTAGTAACACTACGTAATAATTTTGTTTCTCCCACATTTGGAGATACAATGTTTTAAATAAGTAATCTCATACGACGTTTCGGATTTGGAGATAACAATTTACGGAGTCTATCTGCTTGATTACGATTTTTTTTATTGAATTTTCTTAAATTAGTATTTGTGACCAAGGGTGGATATAGGAATCAGGTGGGGGACTGAGGGAAAAAAAATTCCTTTTCTTGAAATCTTAAAATGATAGACACTTTTAGAATATGCACTTCGTTTATAATGTTTATATAGGATTAATTGACTTGCTACGTTGCCATTCAATTAATTTTACCTGTCTTTTTGTTCGTGTTCATAAACATAAAGAATAAACTTATTTGATTTCACAATTCCGGAATTAGCCTAAGTAAGAATCTTATGTAACGCTCAATAAACTTAAAATTCCCAATTATATGAAATTATTACGTTAAGAAAATATACGATTAAATATAATCAATGTTAATCTTTTCACAATGAAACAGTTCAACAAGTCGATTATATATATTTTGTCCATCATCTTTTTTAAATACACTAATGAATTAAATCAAATAAAAGTTTTTATTTAAAGGTATAAATTTACTTATATGTTAAGTAAATCTTGTATATATTAATAGTATTTTACATACAAAAATTAAGTTTCAAAAGAAATTTGAACTCGAATGTCCATAAATTAAAGTAATCTTTAAAAGAGAAAATTCTCGACTTTTTAGTTTTTTTTATTTTATATTCCTTTTATTTGTGTTTTAAATTAAAAACATTTCTTTAGTTAGAGGCTAAAAAATATACGTATATGTACATATTCAAGGTTTATAGACATTTCATTTTATGCCCGTTAATTGACACTAATTTTTGATACACATTTACTCTCTAAATGTAAAAAATAACTCAAAACGATCTGCGAATTTTACGCAGGAGACCTCTGGCCCTGATTTTACGCTGCTAAACGCAATGCGACTGAAAAGGCTAGATATATTCAATCTAAGCCTCCCCTGACCACAGACACTCCCTCTCATTATGTCGCCGAGTGACACCTGGGGGAAAGTGAAAAACCTGTAGAAGTAAAATCTCGGATCTGACACTCATATGGAACTTTTATTTCCTGAGACAGTCTCGTGTCTGCCGTTATGAGAGGAAAAAAGTTCACGCAGATATCTCGGGCCTGACTCTAGGAGGGTTAAATTCAGGAGTCTCTATTGGCATTTACGATAAAAGAAAAAAATTAATTTTAAAGCTATAACACTTTGTGATTTTCAGACAAACCTTCACTATAGAATTATAAAAAAATTCATTTTTTCTCAAATTAATAGAATACAAACATTTGTCATAACCACTCAACTTTTGTTAAAGATTTAGATAATTTAAAAATATTTTAAAAGATAACGGTTACCAAAATGATTTCTTTAATGTTAATAGCTTATTTTTAAAAAAATGAAAAGCTTTTATTCTTCTGATAATTGGTTCGACGTTTTCTACATAGATGGAGCTAGGTGTGCTAGCCTCCAATATTTTTTCTGCCTTTGTTATCGTGTATTTTTAGTTGATGTCATTTTCTTGCTTCTAACTCGGCTGAGGGTGAATTATTTTACATTCTCAAGTAACTATTGGATTTAGTTTAAAGCGTTTTATTATGTTTGTTCTTTTTCTCAAAGAGATCATTTCTTATATTTCAGTTAATGGACAAATTCAGGCCAAAGGGGGTATAATCTTGACTTTGTAAGTCTCACCCTCGACCGAAAATTTGTCCATATTAAAACTCAGATGGCGCGTGGCTCTGTGAAAAAGTTCGCCATTCGAGTTCTCTTCCTATTTGTCATTTTGATATCTTTCTTTTTTTCTAATTTTTCTTTTATGTGTTTTAACTATTTTAATTAATAGAAAAGGTTTTGTTGTTTAGTTCTATAGTGATTAATTGTAGTAAAGTTTGGTTGAAGCAATCACTGGATGCTGCTACGATGGGCGCGCAAAAAGGTGTATTGTTATCATTATTGTTTAATTCTTCTGTTTCTTATATATATATATTTCTATTTTTTCTTTTGTAATGTTTTTTAATACACTAATATGATAATTGTTTTAAAAAATTCGAGTAGTTTCTATTCTTAAACTGCCATATTACGAAATGGTGCTTTGCAATAAAAGAATTTACAATGTATGAATATTCATCAATAACAAGATCATAATTTTCTAGAATTAACGCCAGTATAGACATTTCGAAAGACTGGCAATTTTTATACGAAATGGTTCAATGAGTATTGATTGAACAGATTGTCCTTAGAATTATTGGAATTTGTATTTATTTTTCAAATATAGTTTATACGTAGAAGGACGTAGAAGAAAACAAGCATTTGGATGGTAGAGGACGATTTAATAAAAGCTCTACTATTATTTTAATTTAAAGTTTTACTACATACATTTTCCCCTACCATCATTAACCACATCAGTCTGAAGTATTAAATATCGATTGACTGAAACAATCGATAGTATTGACTTTCTCAGAACTATCGATAGCCGCATTTTCAGTCGATAGTTTCAAAACTATCGATGTTTAAAAAACACTAGTCGGAACCATTGATTTTTGTAAATCATTGCTTGGACTTTTATGTCTGCGCTGATGAACGAAAATTAGAGTTGAAATTGTTATCATATAAAAGCAGCAGGAAAAAACGAAGTGGTTTCCATTTCTTTCGGATTTTGAGGTTCCATCGCCATCTGTTAGCTTAATGAAAGTAGTTTTAAGACATCTATTTGGAAATGGGTAGATAACGGAAAGCTTCGGAATATGCAAGTAATCATCGCATTACAAGACACCATATTCTCAATTTTAGATTTTTCGAGCTGTTTTTGGCATTGCTACCGTGGATTGCTCTTTTTCAGAAAACGGACATTTCGGCGTATCGAAATTCTGACTGGGGTCAAAAGAATAGGCCACTTATAAACGGGACGGAAAATCGAATTAAATATGTTGGATTTATTTACTGCGATTCATATACTGCGATTAATAAGCGAATCAAGCGAAACTCCAAAGAAACTCACAGCCAATAAGTTCATGATGCAAAGAAGAAAGCATAATAAAGCCTAAATTCTGTGACTGTTTGAGGCAACATAATATTTTGATTCCGAAAGCCCTATTGAATATTTGATGGTCAAGCATATTTTTCAAGATTCATCAGGATTACAAACAACAAAGCATAATATAAAAGTTTATTATAAAACTTTTATTGACTGAACTTAAAATAAATGAAAATGTAACAAACGATGTTATGTTTCATTATTCAAATGTGCGCATCAGATGAAATGTTTTAATTAAAATTTTTATCATTAATTATGCCTATAAAAATTGTGCCATATTTATTATAAATAACCTTAGCTTTTAAGCGGCGTAATTAAGCAAAACTAAACATAATACGACCAGGCGAATATTAAAGTTTAAGTGTACTAAGCGCGTGCTAAGGCCTCGAAAAGAAGTTGAGTTTTTTAATTTTTATTTTGAGAAAGATTATTGCCATGTAATGTTAGGTGTACTATTCGAATTTAACCAGACAAATCATTAGTGGCAAAATGCGGGAGAAACGACTAGTGGCTTGAAATACAGAGAAAGTAGTTGGGTACTGCACACATACTTAGTGTACGTTCTTAAAAAGCAAATGTGGCTGGATTGTCCCGCGTCTTAGGGGAAATTCTGAGAAAAACGGCAGCTAATTACTTTTCTAGCACTTCCGGAGGTTTGTGGTCATTAGCCAATTGTTATCAATGTACTTCACGCCTCCAGTGGTTTCCCCGGCATTTGGCCGCTCATCACTATTGCATGTATGTGTTTCGAAAATTATGGAGAAGAAAGTTGTTAACATTAAAGTCGTACTTACATCGCGTTTAAAGAGCTTAAAGGGTCACCTGATTTCCAACTAATCACTTAAGTTTATTGTAGAATCTTTCCTAGCCTCTCAACTATAATTCGATGCCGAACGCTGTAATTACGTGTGTCAAATTAACGCAATTTTACACTTGAAAACAGAAGCAAATCATTTAGAGATACATTAATTCGACACAAAAATTACGTGGAATGTTTAAACATTTCAGTTGCCCTTTAGGGTCTCACCTGAATTAAAATGACAACGCATTCCCAAAATAGAAGGTGTCATTTATTGAGATAATTGAGAAAACAAACCAGTTAAGGGATTAACTCTTGATATTTTTTAGAAAGAGTTCATTTACTGATCTGAACGCAGAATTATAGTTTATGCATGGTGCATATAATTTCGAATAATGTTTATACATTTCATATTCAACAAGTTGAGATTCGAATTTAAATAGTAATAATTTAATTAAAACGAAGCTGATTTTCCTAACTCTCCAATAAGAATACTAAGTTCAAATAATGTATTTTTTTAATTCGTGCACTTTCAATTCTTTAAGTGTCAGCAGCCATGCTATAAAATGGTGTTTTGCTATAAAAGAATTATCAATATATGAAAATCCATCAAATGAAAAGAGCGCAATATTTTTAGAGTTAACTCCAGTACCAGACTGTTTAAAAGACCTACTAGTTCGTGCATACGAAATCATTCATTAAGTATCGCTTGAACAGTCTTATCTTAGAATTATTCCTTTTATTCTCCAGAGAAAATTTATACATAGACGGTCGTATAAGAAAACAAGGATTTGGATTAGAATGGACGTTTTGAGGAAAGCTCTACCACTATTTTAATTCAACTTTTTTCTATATAAATTTTCCCACAAGCTTACACTTTCATGTGTAATCTGCGCTCCATTGTTTCTTTAATTTATAGCTTGCACTTTAATGTCCAGGCTGGTAAACGAAAGTTAGAGGTTGAATTGATAATAGTTAAAGGGACTTGGAATTTTTTTAAGGCACAAGGGTCCAGGCGGGCTATTCTAGCTTCGGAATATGCAGGCACATGCAAGTCGTCATCACGCTACTAGTTGTCAAGTAACTTACGCATTTTTCTTCGGAAATATTTTAACGAAATGCTTTTTTCCACAGGAAGCTTCTTTATGTCATTATAAAAGCTGTCTCAAATGTCCCGGCATACTGCTTGCTGTATGCTTCCCATATTTTTAGGGAGCGATGTGAATAAAACTGTGTCGTCACAATCTGGTCATTTTCTTCAGAATAATATTAAACTAGACTCTTTAATTATTTAGAGGCCATTTTACCTCATTCTAAATAACATCTGAATAGTCTTCAGTATTCTTCTGTGTGCTCCTCTTGTATATGGTTTGGGGAAAGGAGAAGGGAGAGGGGGATTTTTTCTTAGCAATTTAGACAAGTAGGGTGTCGTTTTAAACGTAGTTTTAACTCTGAATTGAACGATACAGGAACTACATTTATATGATGAATTTTTTGCAGGTCACAAAGGTTTCTTTTAAAAAGAAAAGCGCACAAAGATACACTTTTTCACATTGTATGTATTTTAGGTTATTAATAAAATTAATATATATACAGACATAAAAAATTCAAACAGATGTAGAAGTAAAGACGTAAATAATTACATCATGTCTCTCTCAATAATCACAACTCCTTCTTTAACTCCCCTTGCTAATTCTCTTTCGAAATTCACTCTACTGGCGTGGCATTTAAACAGCCGTGACAATTCGCACAAGCAATAAAGTAGTGGAGCCCCAACTTTCGACATCCACACGCATTGCGACAGCCTATATAACAGGAACAGAAAATTTTGTCCAAGGAGAATCTGGACCAGGTAGCTGCAGTTCCGAATGGGAAATAAAAAATTATCAAACATATTTCCAACCCAGTCATCGGGATTAAGTTCGTTTCCAAGCCTGGTTTGTGCATGGTAATGAATTTTGTTTTGCTGCTGTGAAAGTGTGTGGTAGGTACATAAACTGTCGCTTTATTTTTGTCACTGCCTTTGTGAAGTATCAATAGCGGTTATCATTCAATGAAGTTTCATTTCTAGATGCACCATATAGACCCAAAAAATTGCATGCCCTTCTCCGTTATTTTTGCATCATAAACATAACATTCGTTAACGATTTGTACAGTGTTATGTAATTGAGTTAGTTTTTGTAATAATTTTAAGGCTTCTAATTTTCCCTTCTAGAAAATTGCCAATTTTTTGTCACAGCTGGAAAAGACACGAAGGAATAAAATTTATTTTTGCATATGCTTTCCAAACTGCTTGATGAATAAATTTTCTGCTCGGTCTTCCCTTTTCCTGGCTTGAGGAGATAATTTCGAAGTTTGGTGGAGTTTGAACTGTCAAAAATACCAAACGCTCAATATCCTCACCAACAATAACTCCAGAATTTTTTGAGTTTTTGAAATCACGAGAGCTGCTTCTACAATAAAGACATCAGCATTTTTCTCTGCTTGCTTTACAAACGTACCGATGGCTTAGAATTTATCAGTGAGCAAACCATTCAACCTACTTTTGTTTTTTGCTTGTTGAGGAATTTTTCCTAGTTCAAAGTCGGAATCATATTCTCATTAAATAGAATTTCTGTTGATGCTGCTTCAAACATCGTCAAAATTGCGCCAAGGCGTTAAAATTTTTTGATAACTATATCCATAAAATACTATGACACTGTTTTGACCATAGACTTATTGAACGTAACTGTTATATCTATTACAAATGTTTAAGAAAGAATCGTTTCCATGCCACACTGATCGATGAAGGAGGAATCCACCATCAATAGCATAGTTGAAGGTTCGAAAATCAGTACAAGTATCGATATCGGTGAGGCTATCGAATAAGGAAGAATTCTTTGTTTTCCTCATAGCAGTTTAGGAGGAAAGCAGAAAAGGAGTTTTTTTTCTCATAGCAAGGGAATAAACATCTTCAGTTGGTATGCATAAAGCCATACTAAAGATGGGACTCTGGAATCAGGCGTTTTCCAATTCGTTTTTTCTGTACTTTTGTTTTTAAAATGTAAAAGAAAGAAAAAAGAAAAATGAAATTATCATTATTTGTTACTCAATCACTTACTAGTGTATCTGAAAAATATAAAAGCGTTTAAAAAGGTTTTAAAAATAGTATATATCATCTCATTCAGGGTTATCTTTATTATGCGAGGTACCGAAAAGTCGCACGTTGAATAAATATTCAATCACAAATGTAAGTATGCGGCTTATACATCAAGTCATAAATTCTAAATTTTTCAAATACATATGAAAAGGCTGTCGTGAACGAGTTTATATTGTTTTGAATTATTAAATGACTAGAAATTAACGCAGTCCTAATTTATTTTTTTAATTCCACAGGTAAAATTCATATCACAAATAATTGTCGTAGATTTTGATACATAATAAATTTTTGCCAAGGTTGAACGTGGATTAATTCTTATTTTCTTGTATTTTTAAGATATTTTTAATAGTTTTAACCTAATTTTTGTAAGTTCAATATTTAGATTTTCATTCATTCACTAATGACATCACATAGAAATGAACTCTCTCCTGACCTGAAAGAATTAAGCACAAAACTCCATTAGGAGAACAAATCTCATCGGTAAATTTCTAAAATTGTCGAGAAGAGTTCTGCAAAAGTGCAAAAAGTCATCAAAAAGGCTGAATCTGAGTTGAGTCTGTCGACCAAGGCGACCGCCCATATAAAAAAACGGGCTAGTTTTATTCCCGTTTAGAAGTAACTTGAGGACAATTTTGGGATAGGTCACGAAACTTAAGCCGTAATCAGATAACTTTGTCGTCACCAGACACTTCCACTCTACTCTTCTGCACCACAACAGCAGCAAGGTGATAGGACCCTGTCAGATTTGACGCACACTGTGCCCACAAGCACGGCGGAGCTTCCATCCCTCCGTCTGCGATGCTGACACCTTTCCATTAGGCAACCGGGGCGCCTATTGATATACGAAAAATAAAAGAAAAACTCCAAATTAGCGCGTCAAAATTAGATGTTGAAAAGAAATGTAGGAAATCATGTAATCCTGAAACCCTTTTTTGTGTTCCGCGAAAGGGAGTTTTACAAACACGATCAAAAATACACTACTGGCCAAAACTACTGAAAGAGTGGTAAAATGAGAAACACTTGGAATTAATTTGAATACAATAGTTCAGAATCAGTTTTGGAGAATAGTGGGACGTACAGTCGTAGGAACTCACATTTTACTACAGTGATGATTTTGTCACGAGGACATTTAATGGACCGTCCAAAAATTGAGGAAGACGAAAATTATTTTGGTTTATCCGTTTCACAGGAAGTTGATAAAGCTTTGAAACTTTCATCAATCATTTTGCTCGTAATGCACGTTATTTACGTGCATTTGCATAAAAAGTATCATGAATATTCGGAACGATATAAAGGTTTCTCTAGAAAATCACAATTTTTTCGCATATTTGTTGCTTATAAAATGTAGAGTTTTACGCCAAATGTTGCGAAACTCAAAGAATACTCGAAAGTATGTTACAGAAACATACTATTAAAATTTGAAGTAAATGTCCTGAATATTTGAGGAAATATGAGCATTTTTATTAAATACTTTTTAACTGCGCTTGCACGAAGCACAGCGTAAATTTTCTTTGATTATGTAGAAGCCATAGACTTTTTTCTAAATTATGTTTTCTTTAAATCATGAACTTATTGGCTATGAGTTTATTTGAGTAAATCATGAGAAACGATCGAAACCAGAGGATCAGATGAAACTCTGTTGCCTGCAATGTGTAATTTCACATTTTTGTGCTTTCTGCTTCTATGGAGTAACGTCTTAAAAGAAGTCAAGCACGTTTAAAAGTATTTGCAGATTCTTGGAATAAGCTTCAAGACGTCTGTTATCAAGATGAGAAGTGTAAGATCTTTTAAAAAACAATGACAATCACTTTGTGGAGGAAGCACTGCAATTTTCGAAAGACACACATGAAGATATGGACATTCCTATAGTAAAAAAAGAAGAAATTTCAGGAGGAAAAAAATTATGCCCGGAAAGAAGGCTGCAGACGAGTCGTTGATTTTGAACCAAGAACTGAAAAGGTAAATCTTAGAGTGCATTGACAGGTTTCAACAAAAACTCGATACATTTTACTAAGGCATAGAATGTATATCAGATCGGCTTGCAGTCTTAGAGCCCAGTAATCTTATCGAAATATCGGAAACTGATCTTCTCAAGTTTGTATAAAATTTGTTTTAAAATTATAATGAACTTTCTTCAGATGGTATCCTTACTGAAATTCCACGCCTAAGAAGATTTCTAAAAGCCGCGAAAGTTAAAAAAGAAGTGTCTCTTGGTTGGAATTCCTTACGATTCTTAGAGTTTGTGGTTGAATATGAACTTTCCGACTCTGTTCCCATTCTCACTTTTGCATTAAAATGTTTCTTAACTTTATGTGTTTCTGCTGCATCATGTGAGAGGAGTTTTTCGAAACTTAAACTAATTAATAATTATCCCAGATCCACTATGAACCAAGCACGACTCTCTAGCTTAGCCATTTTGGGAATTGAAAATAATGTAGCTGACGGTATCGATTGTAACGACGCAATTTCAAAACTTGCAGAACAAAAAGTTAGAAAGAAGTGATCCTAAATGTCATGTTAATGTACAGTTTGTTAGATTTCAGCTAAGAGAACGAAACTTGTAAAAAAATCGAGTTTAAATTAAATTGCATTATAATAATAATAAAGTTATGCACAAGGTGCGATTACTATTAAAAATATTTCTTATATTATATATTAAATTGACTTATTCATAAAATTTATTTACAAAATGATTAGCATTATGCTTCCTCAATAAAATGCATTTTATATTTTGGTGGACATGGGGATGAAAATTTTAAATTCCGCACAGACTGCCACCAGACCTTGTTACGCTACTGAGTAAATATTGTTTGAAGAAACTTCCTGTAGAATCATCCGCATTTATTTTCCAGAGATAATTTACTTATCAAAGGACTTAATCGACGTTGCTGTCGTTCTTCGGAACTGTCAGTGACTCGAAATTTGAATGTCCGTAAGGATAGCTCAGATTACTAGTTATATTATCAAAGGACTTATGAAGAAGCAAATATTTAGATGAAAATGTACGTTTTAATAAAAGGACTACCACTATTTTAATTCAACATTTTTCTATATAATTTTTTTAAAATCTGAAGCTCGCAGACTTAATCTTAGATTTTAGATTTCTTTAATTTATAGCGTGGACTTGAATGTCCGGGCTGGTAAACGAAAGTTAGAGTTGAAATTGTTATCATTTGAATTGACCGAGAAAAAAAGAGATTCCATTTCTATCTGATTTTGAGATTTCATCGCCATCTGTTCGCTCAATGAAAGTATTATTATGACATCTATTTGGAAACGGATATATAGCTTCGGATATGCAGGTACATACAGGTCATCATTGCGCTATTAGGCAATACAATTTTTTGATTTTTCCTCTGTTTTTGACATCGTTAACGTGGATTACTCTTTTTTAGAAAACGGGACATTTCGTCTCCAGAAATTATGACTGAGGGCAAAGGAATAGGCCACTAATTCTTGACACGTATAGTCGGATTAATGTAGAGATTTAAATATTGCGTTTGATAAGCGCCACTCCACAAGAAGCAAAGAAACTCGCAGCCAATAAGATCATAATTTATAGAAAACATAATGAAGCCCAAATTCTATGACTGTTCGAGACAACATAATGTGCTAATCTAGAAAACCTTATTGAATGTTTGAAGATCGAGGATGTTAATCAAGATACAGAAGACCTGTTATAAAAATTTTAAATAAAGAAAAATGTAAAAAATGATATTATGTTTCAGTATTCAAATACACCGCTTAAGTTGACTTTTTTCCTATAAATATTTTTTAAATAATATTACCTGTAGAAAACTGGTAATTGTTTTATTGAGCTGTATTTATTAAAAACAACATCTGCATTTGAAATTAAAAGAGGCGTTATAAAGTAAAACTAAACTTCATATAACCAGGCGGGTATTAAAGGCCAAGTGTACTAATCGCTTACTAAGACTCCGAAATGAAGTTCGTTTTTTAAATATTTATATGGGGATTGATTACTTCCATGTTAAGCTCGATGCACAATCCGATTTTAAGCAGGCAAGTCATTAGTGGCAAAATGCGGGAGAAGCGATTAGCGGAAAGAAATACACGAAGCAGTTGCATACTGCTCACGTAATTACGGTACGCACAGATGGAATATTGCGGGTTCGATTCTGTCCCGCGTCTTCGGAACATACTGAGAAAAAAGGCAGCTAATTTCTTTTCTAGTACCTGGGGTGTGGTCTGTTAACTGTCTGACGCAACTGTTAATTATGAACTTCTCGCCTCCAATCGTTTTTCCAGCATTTGGCTCCTTATGACTTCTCCGGTTAAAATCAGAGGTATGCACCGCGCCTAAAGGGATGTAAAAGCCTAGTTCAGATAATATTAGATATGAACAGATATTCTCTTTCTCAGGGTTGAGAAAGAAACGCAATCATCATAAAATAAAGACATTTTCTCACGAAACTGTCGTTTGAACGACTAGGTTGAAGGATACGTTTTTCTTTTCAATAAATGTCGAAACAATATCGGTTGATTTTTATAGCGATTACAACTAAATTGAATTCTCTAGAAGCTACGCGATTCGAACCAACCCTGCTTAACAGTTCCTGTCATTATTATTGGTTCGAGCTTTAATTTTGCTTGTTTATCACAATTTTTTTATATTCCTCTTAACCGTAGAGTTTAACTTACTCTCTTTCGAAAAGATCACAGAATTCCAAAAGTTCGAGTCCTTTTCATACTGTTTTCGGAAATCAAGTCACTTCTTGTTATTAATTTTCATTATGTGAACAGTTTCTTTCGCAAACACTACTGGTCAAAGGTATTACAAGATTGTTAAAATGCGAAACATTGGAAGTAATTTCAATACATCGGTTCACAATCATTTGTGGAGAATCGTGGGACGCACAATCGTGGTTACTTAAACGTGGTTTGTGCGTTACGTGGTGGCTTGTGGCATGACAACGAATGCTGTCATGCCACAAGCTTCCACGTAACTGTTCCGACCCCATGGCCAAATAAGTTAAGGAAAGACAGATGAAAATAGTTGCCCGGAAAACGAGGTCTAAGACGTCACTTATTATGATTTTGTAGAAGTTCCAGTATGGAATCCGAGATATAATTCTAAGGATTATGAATAAGGAATGATCTTAATATTAAACTTGAATCTTATATGCATATATGTACAGAGTTCCTTTTCACTCAAGATAAAAATAGTAATAAATGGATATCAAAAAGAGAAGAATTACTGGAGTAGAACGGTACAACATTCATTTCCTTCTGTTATAAGACAGTCATCGAATAACAAATATGTCAATATTTTTTCTGAAACTCAATTAAGATAACTAACATTAAAAAATTTCTATTATTTTGAAGCAAAGTTGTTTTTATTATATTTTAACTTACTGCTTTAATTATTGTATTTTAACTGTATTGTCTTGAAAATTATTTTTACAGCTCTGCGAATTTTTCCCTTTCGAGCCGCCATTTCCTGCGAAAGGTGCTGAGAAGTTCATAGCAGTTACGTCAAGACAGGGGTGGATAGGAGCAAGCAGAAGAGGGCAGACTGGAAAATCCTTTACTCTCGCTACGCCACTGTTTCAGAGATTATTAAAACATTTTCAATACTAGATGTACTCATGCCGCTCTGTTTGAAGATGGAAATATGAAACGATGGTCTTGTCTGTACAGGGTCCTAACTTTAATAATGACCCAATAGCTACTTTCTTCTTCGAAATATACTTCCATTGTGAAACATTTTCTAAATGGCGTAAAAAATTATATTCTCTGTTGTTTGAGTCAATATATGTACTGCAGAGAAAATTACGAAGACTGAATTAATATAAAGTCTCCCTGGTCTTATCAATAATTTTTAGTAAATTATTGTTGACGCATTAACATTTTAAACAGAAAAAAGTTTCCACTCTTATGCGACTAAAACTGACAGAGTTATGAAGCTTTCAATTGCATTATTTTAAGCAACTCATAAGTACCACCTCGATCGTGAATCGCCCATTGATTCTGTGATATTTCTCGAGGCGGCCATTGAAATAGTCTAAAATCGTCAGAAATAGTAATATTTAGAGGTTCATAACTCGGTCAGTTTAATAGCAGAAGAGTGTTTCTTCATTGCTTAAAGTGTTAGTAAGTCAGGAATTTTTTCTAATGTGATAGTAGGACTGAAGAAAAATCGGGTTTTCTAAATTATTTCAGCACTTAATTTATGTACTCAAAAAGCATAAAATATAATTATTCACTACCTTTAAAATCTTTTTCCAATTGGAAGTACTCGTATTTACATATGCCTAGCGGTTTAAAAATTAGATACTGACCAAGATTAGAGTGGACAACCCTATATAAAAAAAGGATGATAGCGAATCTTAATGGTCTCCCTAATAGCAGATGCTCTACGATATCTGCACGAAGCTGATCGATATTCTGAATGCAACAGAATGTAGTGAAGATATCATCGAAATATGTCGTCGGAAAATTGTGAAGATATCAACGGAATATTGTGAAAATATCATCGGAATTAGCTCAAGATGTATACCATCTTGTGCTGATGGGATATATCTTGTACCACGTGATGGCTCCTATTTGATAGATGATTTATCTTAAACGGAATTACTTGTTGTAACTTTCAAAGGAAAAAAAAGAACTATTACGATTGACCGGACACTGAATGACATATTAATCTCTTCCATAACCATTAATTTACATTTTTATAATAAGATAACGAATAACCATTCTTTGTCTTGTTAAAAGAAGCAATTGGTTTCTATCTAGTTACTGCAAATTATTCTGAATGTGACAAATAATTTTTGTCAAACAATTTCGAAATCTAATCTTACTGATTATTTAAACTTTTCTGTACATTTCTTGAAGTCTCACGTGGTGTGAAATTTAGATTCTACATTTTAAGGCATTATGCTCCGGCGAACAAACATAGTCACTAATTTAGATGTATTGCATTTTGGTAAGGTCTTCTCTTCTCCAAAATGTAATCATTGCTATTTAAAACTTTACTCAATGAAATTATAAGTAATATAATTCCAGACCAATCTCATTCCTAAAAAGTAGGATAATGAAAACTTTGAAATGAAACCTGAACGATTTTATCTCTATTTAACTTCTGTTTTATTTCTAAAATATTAGATTAGATCCTTATGGTTCTATAATTAAGAAGCTTCAACATTATAATGAAACTTTCTTCCTAATTTCGGTTGATGTTTAAAATTTTTAACACATCTTTTTGCATGAATGATAATCTGCACATGGTGGATAAAACTTTTCCTTTTGTTCTGTGTCTCTTCCGCCACTTTGAATTCCGCGAATCGTCCATACAAATACAAACTGTCGCATGTGCTATAGAATAAGATACTTAATTCGATAGCATTTGTATTGGTGATGAGAAACAGATTTTATCGAATTTGCATCATATGGAACATAAAACGCATAACTAGACAGGTGGCAGACATACTTGTTAATATTCTGCCAATAGATGTCGCTGCCCATTCTATTGAGAGACTTTCCCTCTGATAAAGATGAATTTAAGTAAAGAAGTTAACCTGTAGATCCTGGAGAATTTTAATTTTCAACACAAGGCATGGTGAAAACTTACAGTGGCCTTCGAGATGAAATATAAATAAAATAATTCAGAATTTTAAAGTAATAATTAAAAGTAAAATCACTTTCTTTAAATGTTTAGCAAATTTTAATGAAATTTTTAAGGTCGGGATAATTTTTGCAATTTTACTTAGAAATTTTAAGAATTAGAAAGAATGTAGTGTTGTGAGAATTTTTAAGATTTCAAGTGGACTCGCATAGAATCAGCTGTGGCCTAAAGATAAGTTCAAGGCCCGATGGAATTTGGACAGGAGGGCTTCTGGTCCTAGACCCGATTTCACTGAAGATACGTCGCTTATTTGGCTCGTTTCACGATGAATCATACATTAGGGACGCTGATGTGGTGAGGAAGTTTGTAGAGGGAGCGCCAGGGACGTTGATATAAGTAATGAAAAGGAAAAAGGAAGTTAATAGGGAGCAGCTGTAAGCTGAAGTAGTAGAATATCTTATCATGAATATTTAAAAATTGATGGTTTTGGTGGCAATTATTATTCTCATTCGGCTTTGGGTTGTAAAAGGAGTTACAGATTTTTTCTTCCATAAAAGCATTAAACATTACGGAATTTTAAATGCTTAACTAAACTATATATATAAAATGACTATTTGATATAGGATTTATTTCTGTATAATTGTATACTGGTTTTATTTGGATTTAGATTATATATATATATATATATATATTGCATTTCAAGATACGTAGTGTAATCAAAAGATTTTTTGGCTAAAGTACAAAAAAATTATCAACGGAAAAATTAAATGTTTTCACGGCATTTATATTTATTTTTGGAAAAAATATTGCTACTACAGGAAAACTTGTTCAGATACAAACTTAGCTTTAATTTAATAGCTTAAAAAAGCTTAATTACCCTTATTTACAAAATAATCATAATTGTAATTTGTTTTATTACAAGTTAAAGTTATGATTTACAATGAAAATTATTTATATGCTTTCGTCAAAATGTGAGGATTGTAAGAGACGAATGTATTTCAAGTGCCTAAACGTAAAGCGTATTTTAGATAGCTGAGCTCTGCTATCAATCGACCTATTTCTGTTACATGTTTATTAATACAATATCATTTTTACAATTCAGAATTTAAAAGGTTTAAAATTTTATAAATGTTTCGAGGAAAATCTTTGTTCGAACACTTGATACCTTCTCTGAATAATGAAAAAAGGAATTATAGTTATTCCTTCTATTTTCCATTTTATTTTGATTTATTTATCCCTAGAGGACAAAATTGTTCTTGAAAAAGATTTTAGGATTATTTCCTACGGAAGGTCCGCTATATTTTATATTTGAATTTTTAAATATCAGTTCTTTTGAAATTATCACTCAGCGTTCTTGATATTCAATGCAATCTATTAGGATTTACAAACTACACTATTTGAGATTTTTCGGTCTAATTGCATTGGGCTATCAGGGAGAAATATATTTCATCTAAGAGTCAAGTGTACCCTAGATAGCTAGCCCCTGCAGGAGTGATAAAAATCGACAATGAGTAGCTTTAAAATGGCCATTTCCAGGTATACTACGTTGTTTCCAAATATACTATGCGTTGTTGCAGACTATTACATGTATATGTGTATTGAAAATCATGTTGAAGGAAGATGGAAACATTCAAGTGGTGCTTACATCGTGTTAAAAGAGCTTAAAGGGTCAGATGATTTCGAATTGGTCTTTAAATGTCTTTTAGGATCTTTCCTAACCCCCTTAACTGTAATTGGATACCGTTCGTGCATTGAAATAGAGCAATAAACTAAAACAAATAGAATCAGTGACGTTATAATTCGATACAAAATTAACGTGAAACACATTAACAGTTTGGTTGCCATTTAGTTTCTCAACTGAATTAAAATGAGAACGCATTAACAAATTAGAATGTTTGATTTAATTATGTAATTAATAAGACAAGTGAGTTAAAAGCGTAACAATATTTTTTTAGCTGGAAGTGATTTAGTGATCTGATTGCAGAATTATGGTGCATATGGTTTCGAATAATGTTCCGAAATGTCAGATTCAACTATTTCAAGATAAATTTAAATGATAATAAATTAAAACGCAACTGATTTTCTGTCTCACCAATAAGAATGCTATGCTTATATGAAAAATTTTGAAATTCGCTTAGATTCTCTTTTTAAACTGTCAGCTGACATGCTACAAAATGTTACTTCGTAATAAAAGAATTTACAATGTATGATTATTCGTCAATTGAAAAGAGCGCAAGTTTTCTAGAGTTCAAGAATGTTTGAAAGACGGACAATTTTCATACGGAATAATCCAGTATGTATTGCTTGAACAGACTTCCCTTTGAATCATTCGCATTTATTTTCAAGACAAAATTTACACATTAAAGGACATCATTAAGAATAAACATTTGGTTTGGAATGGAAGTATTAATAATACATCTACCACTATTTTAGTTCATCATTTTTCTATATAACATTTCTTGCAATCTGGAACATAAGGTACCGAAACCGGAACTGTTTATTTCTTTTATTAATAGTCTGGACTATAATGTCCGGGCTGGCAAACGAAAGTCAGAACTGATGTTGTTATAATTTGAAGTGACCAGGGAAAGAAGTGGTTCATTTCCTTATGATTTTGAGACTTCATCGCCATCTGTTAGCTCAATGAAAGTAGTTTTTTTAAGCTGTTTTTGATATATTTAACGTGGTCTGCTCTTTTTAAAGAAACGGAACATTTCTGCGTCCCGAAACTATGATTGATGACAGGAAGAAGGATTGAAGGAATTCGCCACATATAAAGGGGACATATAGTTTCATTAAATACGACGCGATTTAAACACTGTTTTTGATAAGCGATTCGAGCGCCACTCCACAAGAAGCGAAGAAACCTACATGCAATAAGCTCATGATTTGGAGAAGAAATCAAAATTAATCCTAAATTCTATGACCGTTAGAGATATCATAATGTGTTCATTCAGAAAACCCTTTTGAATGTTTGAAGATTGAGCATAATATTCAAGATTCATCAGAATTAGAAACAACAAAGTGTATTAAAACTGTTATAAAACTTTCATTAACTATAGTATTTTAAATAAATGGACATGTAAAAAAACGATATTATGTTTTATTATTTAAATGTATCGCATAAGTTAAATTTTTTTTCTATAATTTTTTTTATTAAAAAATTATGCCTTTAGAGAACTTCTAAATGTTTTATTGAGTCGTATTTATTAGAAATACTTCCGCGTTTAAAGTTAAAAGAGGCTTAATTAAGTAAAAAAAACTTAATAAAACCAGGCGAATATTAAAGGCTAAGTATACTAAGCGTGTGCTAGCGCTCCTAAATGATGTTTAAACTTTTAAATTTTTATATCCAGATAGAATATTTCCATGTAATTCCGTATGAAAAATCTGATTTTAACTGAATAGGTCATTAGTAGCAAAATGCGATTGAAGTGATTAACGGCTGGAAATACACAGAAAGTATTTGGGTACTGCTCACATACTTACCGTACATACTGAAGGAAGAAATTGAGGTTTCCGTTCTGTCCCGCATCATACGGAAGTGCTGATAAAAACGTTAGCTAATTACTTTTCTGGCACTTCCGGAGGTCTGTGTTCAGTACCGAACTGTTAGCAATGTACTTTACGCTGCATATCGTTTCTACGGCATTCGGCCGTTCATGACTTGTCCGGTAAGAATCGTGTTTGTACACCGCGCCTAAAAGGTTGTTAAAACTTAGTGTAGATAGTGTTATATATAAAAACATATTTACATTCAAACGTTTGAAAAAGAAATAGAATCATTATAAAGAAGACATTTTCTCAGGAAAATGTGGTTTCAATGTCTTGGCTGAAGATTCCGCTTTCATTTTCAATCAATATAGATGCTATATCTTTTCAATTTTATATCGATTACAACTAAATTGCCTTCTCTAGAAGATACTATGCAACTCCATACCAGATTGGAACCACCCTTGCTTAACAGTTCCTGTCGTATTTATAGGATCTAGCTTTGCTTGTTTTCCACAATTTTTTTATGTTCCTGTGATCCGTAGAGATTTAACTACTCTCATCTGGAAAAATCACAGAATTTTCGCCTTACTAATCGCACCTTACTAAACAAAAATCGGAAGTGAAGTTATCATTTGAAGGGACCAGAGAAAAAAGTGGTTCATTTCCTTATGATTTTGAGATTTCATCGCCATCTGTTAGCTCATTGAAAGTAATTTTATGACATCTATTTGGAAACGGATAGATAGCTTCGGAATATGCAGGAACATGCAAGTCATCATCGCGATACTATGTACTGCTGTCGTATTTTTTAATTTTTAAGCTGTTTTTGACATCGTTAACGTGCCCTGCTCTTTTTCAGAAAACGGAACATTTCGGCGTCCCGAAACTATGATTGGTGACAAAGGAATTTCAACATATAAACGGGACGCATAGTTGCAAAAAAATGCACAGCGATTTAAACACTACGTTTGATAAGCGATTCTAGCGCCACTCCACAAGAAGCAAAGGAACATGCATCCAATAGGCTCATGATTTAGAGAAGAAATTATAATTAAACCTGAATTCTATAACTGTTGGAGATATCATAATGTGTTAATTCAGAAGACCCTTTCGAATGTGTGAACATCGAGCATATTATTCAATATTCATCAGAATTAGAATCCTCAAAGTATAATAACTGTTATAAAACTTTCATTAACAATATTCTAAATAAATGAAAATGTAAATAACGATATTTTGTTTTATTATTTAAATGTATCGCATAAGTTAATTTTTTTCTAGAAATTGTTTTATTAAATAATTATGCCTGTAGAAAAAATATAATTTTTTTATTGCGCCGTATTTAATAGAAATACTTCCGCTTTTAAAGTTAAAAGCGTCGTAATTAAGTAAAAAATCTTAATACAACAAAGCAAATATTAAAGGCTAAGCGTGTGCTAGCGCCTCGAAAAGAGGTTTAGATTTTTAAATTTTTATATACAGATAGAATATTTCATGTAATGCCCGATGCACGGTCCGATTTTAACAGAAAGTCATTAGTGGCAAAATGCGATTGAAGTGATTAGGGGCTTAAAATATACAGAAAGCTGTTGCGCACTGCTCACATACTTACCGTACGTACCGAAGGAAGAAATTGGGGTTTCCCTTCTGTCCCGCGTCGTAGAGAAATGCTGATGAAAACGTCAGCTAATTAATTTCCTGGCACTTGCGGACGTCTGAGGATAGTACCCAACCGTTAGCGATGTTCTTCACGCTGCATATCGTTTCTCCGGCATTAGGCCACTCATGACTTGTGCGGTTAAAATTGGGGTTGTGCACCGCGCTAGATAGTGTTATAGATAAACACATATTTACACTCAAAGGTTTGAAAAAAAATAGAATCTCAAAAAAGAAACATTTTCGCAAGAAATTTTCGTTTCAGTGACTTGGTTGAAGATTGCGCTTTCCTTTTCAATCAGTAACTATATATCGATGCTATATCTTTTAATTTTTATCTCGATTACAACTAAATTACCTTCTCTTGAAGCTACTATGCATCCCCAAACCAGATTCGAACCAGCCCTGAGTAACAGTTCCTGTCGTATTTATTGGATGCAGCTTTGCTTGTTTTCCACAATTTTTTTATGTTCCTCTGAACCATAGAGATCTAGTTACTCTTATCCGGCAAAATCACAGAATTCAAAAGTGTGTGTCTTTCTCATGCTCTTCTACAAAGTCAAATCTCTTCCTGCGATTAACCTTCATTATGTATGGCTTCCTCCGCATACACTACTGGCTAAAAGTATTGCAAGATTGGTAAAATGCAAAACATTTGGAGGTTATTTGAATACAATTCTTCACTGTCAGTTATAAAGAATCATGGGACGTACCATCCTTGGAATTCACATTTTGCAGTGAAGATTTTATCGAAGGACATTAAGGGACCAGTCTACAAATCGATGAACAAGAAAATGATTTGGGATCATCCGGTTTCCCAGGAAGCTGAAAATGTTTTGTAACTTTCATCATTAATTTTGCTTCTTATGCGCATTGCTTGCATGTATTTTCATAAAAAATATTTGAATATTCGGGAAGATATAAATTTCTTTTTCTTAAAACATCCAAAATTTTACGCATGTTTTTTGCTTATAGCATGTGGAGTTTTACTCCAAATTTTGCGAAACTCGCAGAATACTCGACAAAATGTTGAAGAAAATTGTATTAAAATTTGAAGTTCATACCTTAACTATTTGAGGAAATATCAGTATTTGTTGTAAATACTTTTTAATTCAACGTGTGAAAAATATAACTTAAATTTTCTTTCCTAGCGTCGAAGCCAGGTATTTTTTGCAGCTTATATAAAAATTCTATTTCAATACCATTAAGATCTAGAAAGTTGTAGACATCTCAACCATGAAATGACAAAAAAATTGTGAGGTGTTTTCTTCAAATCAATAATTTATAGACATGAACCTTCCTGTATTAATCGTCGGATTGCAATTTTAATTATGTATTTAATTTATAAGTTTAGATGGGTACTCAGGATATTCAAGTTTCATAAAATTAAATATTGCTGTTCGAAGTTTCAAGTTTAAAAATATTGATTTCTTGAAAACTCTCATATTTTTTCTCTTAGAGAGCAACAGGAATTCTGCTGGTTACAATGCCTAAATCTTTTTAAATCGTAATGGTATTCAACTGGAATTTTAATATAAGCTGCCTTAGATATCTAGCTTTAAATTTATGAATGAAAATTTACTCTATGTTTCGCTCAAGCACAGTTCAAAAGTATGTACTACTCATATTTCTTCAAATATTGAAAGTATTCACTTCAAGTTTTTTAAAAAATATTCTCTAACATATTTGGAGTATTATGTATGTTTCTCAAAAATCAGCGTAAAACTCTGTGTTTTATACGCAAGACACTTACGATTAATTTGAGGTATTCTAAAGAATCCTTTATATCCGAAACCTTTTAATCGAATATTCATCATATTTTTAAGAAAATGGGTGTCAAAAATGTGCATAAGGAACAAAATGATTTACGAATGTTTCAGAAGATTTTCAGCTTCCTTTAAATTGAGATGAGCGCAAATTATTTTCGTTTTCATCAATTTGCAAGTCTTTGCTCTTCTGTATGGCTTTATGTGCACACAGTTGAGATTTATATTCGCTTGCAGCTTTTGGTTCTATACCAGTGATCCCCAATCTGTGGTACGTGTACCCCTGGGATACGCGAAGGTAATGGCTGGAACAAAAAAGGGATTAAAATAAAAATTAAAATGTTATAATTTTTTCCTCAACTTTGTTTAAAAATTAAATTTATGCTATTCGAAAGCCTATTGTGTAGCAGTGAAGGAAGAGTACTAAGCACCCAGTACCGAGGCAATAAAATACTTAATACAACTTAAGAACAGAGAACTTGTGCAAAGAATATACTTGTCTTAAGCGTGTATAATAGGAACAAATATCGTAGTAATCTTGACACGGCTCCAGACGTCAGAAAATATCTGTCTTCATTTGAACATAATTTTATGAAACGCAACGCCATAAAACAAGCTCAAGGATCTTATTGAAATTATCTTCCACTTGAATAGCTGATCATCACATTCGGTAAAGATAAGATTACATCGTGAATTAATACGAAACATTTTTTATTTCTCTTTTCATCTGTTAAGGCGCTGAACTAATAATATTATAAAATTGGAATAAAATGTAAAATCAAAAATAAATCACGAAAATGCTCGAACACCGCTCCGGCCCGTCATTTTTCAAATGGAATCCATAGATTTCCCCGCAATTTTCACTTTCTTTACTTTGCATTGTTCCTAGTAAATGTAGCAGTCTAATTAATGTTGGATAGAAAAACATGTGTAAACCAGGTTGGGCTCGGTAAACCAGTTTATAGGAAATTTTTCCTTTGCAATTAAAAATTATCAAAAATCAATACTTGTAACTGTTTTAAATTTATAAAATCAATTTGAATACAAAATTGCTTATAAAAAATATGCTCATTTTTGGACACAATATGCCAGTAAAAAGAATCTGTTAAGTGGTTAAGTTAATTCGAGTGGTTAACCTTAAAGCTTAACATTGTACAATACTTCAAATAAATAAGAAGTGGTTTGAAAGTAGGGGGGACTGAAAAAAAAGACTAATAAAGGGGCTACGAGAGAAATCAAACGTTGGAAGTCGCTGTTCTATGGTATCGGCTTGGACTTGATCGCTTTCTACGGCTTAATCTTATAAGTTTCGGCAACATAACAATAGTGAAACTAATCAACACATTCGATCTGAAGAATTATTTTCGATTCATTCATGAAAACTGGATAGAAACATCCTTTAGAAGAGCTTAACAACACGTAATTACGCTGTTGTATTTACGTGCATGCGTTTATCAACGCTTTACTCTTCTGAATGAGCGTATACACTTGCGAGCAGAACAGTTCGCGTACAGCTCACAATATGTTCGAGGAAATTTCTTTCACTGCGAACATATCTCGATACAGTGGAATCCCAGGAAATCGAACCTTAGGAATCTGAAATTTCGGATAATCCGATCATTTTTTTAAATTTTCTGAAAACTTTTTTATTAAAAAATGAAGGGAAAAGAATTACGAATCGGAAACAAAGATGATATTTATTCCTAACTTAAAATCAACATTCGAATTGCTGTTTAAGAAAGAATACAGCAACTTTCTTAGTAGAAAAAAACTCGGGTATCTTCTTTGTACCCTCAACTTTTTTGAACAAGTTCCCTCAACTTGTTTCAACTTGTAGCGTGCGAATCGTCGCTTGCTGTTTCCGTACGCCTTCACAGGGTACGCAGAGTCAATACTATACTGCATTTGGTATATCAAGAGTATTTTGTAAAATTTCCAGGGTAATCCGTATTCCCCGGAATCCGAACTAAGGTCAGTCCCAATTATTTCGGATTTCCGGTGTTTTATACATAGAAAAGCATTTGGACGCATCAGTCTTCCCTTCTAACAGTCAGTGATCTTTGAAACAGCTTGAAGTATTTTGACAAGAGGGTTAATTTTCGGTTTCTAGCAGAAATGTAAATGGGCGATGCAAATTTGAGACGATGCAAATAATTTAAAGAATTATTGAAATTACGCTTGAATTAATTGAATAGGTAGGTTAAACGACCAAACTTTAAAATGAACCATTATGGAGATATTAATTTCTTTTGTGCATTAAACAATTAATTATAATGAAATTATTAGACAGCATCTTTCACTCTGAGTGAGCCACTCTGTGGTATTTTCGTCGAAGAATTCGAAACACACTATAATTCGTACCGAATGTTGTGTACATTATCTCATTTTACGTTGAACAGTATTTTCGTGCAATATTGGTCACATTCAGTGTACTAATACTATTAGCATAATATATTTTACGATATTTATTTTATTTATTTATTTAAAGAAAAGCACACTACAGAGAAAAGTGCATTTACAGAGTGCTATAAACAACAAACACACAAACAACAAACGCCACAGAGAATACACAAAGTCCTAAAAATTTTGCAAAGGCGTATATAATTAAAAACGAAAACACATAATCACAAAACATTTAAAACACACTATGATTCTAAAAGTCATATTTTTTAAAAATTAAGACCATTTACAAAAGGCAAGGGTTAAAATTCAAAACACGCAAGCACCGAATCCTCTAAAAGCACACCAGGAGTTTAAAAATGTAAAGTAGTAAATACACACTTGAGATAAAAATAAACTGCAACACGGCGCCAAAAACAGATCGTCGAAAAACAGATGTCACTACAATATTCTGATTTCAGCACAACATTGTTAAGATACCGTATGAATTTCGTAGATCATCATGTGATAAGACGAAATAAGGTTGGCTTAATTTAGATACCAGGAAAATTTGGAATGGGCAGTATTTCCAATGGTTGAAATTATTAAAACATGTAAAACACATAAAATATTCCTTTATTTTTTCACGTTTCTACGGAAAAAGTTTCATAAAAGAGATTTCAAAAATATTTCTAATGAAGAGAACTATTACGTACTTGTGTACAAGCACATAAACCATTTCTGAGTGTTAAAAGAAACGTACAACAAGGAACAACTGGTTCTTTCCCACTTTTCATCATCTGAAAAGACTTTTTTTAAATAAATACCTGTCGGCAAGTAGGAAAGTGAAAGTAGATTCCTTTGGACTGGGGATATCAGTAAAAATATCATTTCATCCTCTAACTTCATAAGAGTTGGAGCTAAAAGAATGCAATAAGGTTGATGATAATCCAACAGAAAAGGGCTTTTGACCAAGGTGTCACTTGCATAGGTTAAAAGGCAGTCTAACCTGGGGAGATAGAGCGAAATGGCTTTTCAGCCTATACCTTCTAATTAACTATAGCTATAAAAATAACTTTCAGTACTGAAGGTGTTCATTGTCATAAAGCAATAATTCTCCTAATTTGATTTTTCTTCCTATTCTCAATCAGAAGGAAAGGAAAATTTCAATCCCCCACCTTCTCCACCTCTTTGAGCTGCACAGATAATCTGCGAACTCGGCCGACGTTTTCACCCTCCCTGCAACATATCTCTAGTCGGTTCATATCCTATGAAAAGGTATTTTTTTGCCAAGATATTCCTGCAAATCATCATCAAGATAGGCGGTGATGTGCAGGAATTTTCAAGAAGTCCTGGCATGAGCGCATTGCAATAAATAGGATTTAATGGAATAGAAGGAGCAAGAAATTAATTTAAATGATGAGATAATTTTTACTTCCTCGAGTACTTAGTAATAACCCTTATTTGAGGGCACAGCGAGCAAGTGGATGAGAAGTTGCCTTCGTTTGTTCTCGCTTTAATGGTGGTTATACTAATTGTGGTGGTTGAGTTCCCTCCACCGATGACGGAACGCCCCTCTTTCGGGAGGGGCCGGGAGGCGGCCGGTGATGGGCATTAGGATTCCGACGTCAGTGTCCGATCTGTCGTAGCGACCCTTCTTCAAATGAGCCCGAATGCCAAGACAGGGTGGGGGTAACTCGGTTTCCGGTTACGTGGTATGAAAGAGAAAGTATTGGAATAATCTATTCAAAATTCGCATTTCAGGTTTTAATAAATCTCCGCTTTTTAGACTGCACTGACTTCGAAAACAATGATTCTCGGATGTATGACTGTCTGCCTAAAAGCATGAGAGTTCAACAAAAGAGAGAGCTAGACGAACGAAATTTTATGCTTGATATTTACACCAAGATGGTAGATTTGTATTAAATTTTCAATCAAATCCTTCAACGGTGGTTATATCTGCTGGTGTGAATGTGAGCATTACAACTCACATACACGCGAACAGATGGAACAAACTGGATGGAGAGAATTTGATTTACGGTTTTGCCACTGGAATCTATTACCAAAATTCGCACCTAACGCGCCAACTGCTAAAATGTCTGTTGATTTGCCATTCTTGCATATAACATCATTCTTATGTGAGGTGAAAATAAATATCTTAAATAAAAAGGCAATAGTTGATATAACTTTTATTTATTCATTTTAAAGTTGATAATGCAGATTATTTTTAAATAGATAATGTAATCATAATTTAAAGAAGATCCGGTGACCAGGAAATGAAGTATTAACGCGCTTAAACGGCACGTCTTACTTAACGATTTATATGGTTATAAAAAGAGGGGGTTAACAATACGCAGAAAGCTTAAATACTTGATAGAAGGGGACTACATGAAGAAATTCGTGACTCTGGAAGTTAAACTAGAAGAGGGTTCGCTAAGATTGAAGTAGAAATAATTAAAAATGAAGTGGCGTTAAAAGAATTAATTTGAAGGAAGTTGGAAATTTGAATCATTACATGCATATGTGAACGCGATAGCCAAAAAGTGAAATGAGCTAGATACATGAAATTTGGGTCATTGGTCTTGACACCAAAATCTTAGTTGTTTACCATAAGCGTATATCTTCCTCGAGTAAAGTATTGTATATATTCACTTGGCTTTGAGAAATGAGTTAGTTATTTGCCAATAAAATCCCCGAGGAGAATTTCTCACAGCACTATTAGGACAATATTGGCACATTCCCTGTAGTTACTGACTGCAGCGAAAGTGTCGCAGTTCTTGAAAAAGAATTGTCCATGAACAAATTAGGTGAACCAAGATGGAGCCTGGTTGAATAAAAAATTCTCAGGCCTGGGAAGAAGATTACAGGTTCTTAAAGAAATTATAACTTTCATCAAGAACTTAAAAGTAGTTAATTACATAGCCGAAAGGGGTGCAGAACTTATGAAAGATTTCAGACAATCGGTAACCAAAAACGAAGAACAGACTCAAAATATACTTCAGTCTGTTGAAGAAAGTAAGAAAAAACTGCTTGCTTTAAGAATTCAGTTTTGAATGAAATTCAAAGTAGTTAAATCGATGGCATGAGATTATTTGACAGTTATTGGAATTTTTACAAGTTATTTGGACAATTAACTACTGTGAATATTTATTTTTTTTTTTAATTTTAAGTGTTAAACTGTCAAATAAAATTGTAGATTTTAACTTATCACTACATTCATTTTTATATCCTTATTTAACATTTTAGTAAATTTTTAAGCTGTTATTGTGAACATACAGCAACGATTCTATGGTGTTTCCAAAAAGCAACAAAGCAGAATTATTGCAAATTATCACTTTATGCTTTTTTTTCTCAATAAATCCTTTTTCTATAATAAGATAGCGAATAGTCATTCTTTTTTTTGTTGAATGGAAGCAATTGGTCTCTATTTAGTTATTGTAAATAAATCTCATTGTGTCAACTGGCTTTTCTCCAATAGTTTCGATGTCTAATCTTCCTAAATTTTAGAAATTTCAGTATATTTCTTGAAGTCTCATGTGATGTGAAACTCTAGATTATGAATTTTAAGGCATTACCCAGATAGCAATTTTAGTTTGCAGCAAGCCTACACTTCAAATCTGCAAACTTGCAGCAAGATTGACACTACAAGAGTGCAAGCTTGAAACAAGCTTGCAGCAAGTTAACGCAAGCTTCGAAGTCACCATGCGGCGAACTTGCAGCAAGCTTGTCATGACAAACTTATCGTAAACATAGCAAAAACAAAGTACGAACACAACCTAGGATTAGCAACCTAGCGCTTAATAAGCGGATGCTCAACCATTCGGCCAGATAAACTCTGAGAGGAGAAGATAGATTTCGCTAATGCATCGTTCGATTCGATTCGTATACGATTTATCTTAAACTATTTTCTTGATTTCATTAACTTTTTGAGTTGAGATTATGATTTGAAGTCAGAGAGAGAGATTTTTTGCTAATAACTACGTTTTGCTAGTAGAATAAGTTATGAAATTATAGTTCAAAAATAATTACTTTTAAAATGGGACAAAAGTTATTATTTATTTCAACAAACATTGACTGCTTTTTAGGTTTAATTTTGTTTATATACGTTAAAATCTCACCATTAAGAAAAAAGCGATATAGTTTTCTTTAAAGTGCGAGTTCTATATTTAGTAAAAGGATGGAAAATGTTTCAAGATTTTTTTTATAAAAAAGTTAGTTTTTTCACAAATTATCATTGATTTATTCAATTAATAAAAAGAAGGACGGTCTAAGAGATGCTATTAAAAATCGGATGTTTTTTTAAAACAGAGAGAAGGATATTTATCTCTTTATGGTGCTATCTTTGCAGGAAGCTTGTTTTGCAAACTCACAGCCAGCTTGCATTGCAAGGAGGGGTGGCGCTAGTTGTCACGGTGAACTTGTGGCAAACTGGTTTTGCAAGCGAGGGTGGCGATTCTGCATTATTAGTTTGCCAGAGTTTCACTTCAAGTTTGACGCGGCAAATTTGCTATGACAAGCTAATGTCAAGTAAAAATCAAACTTGCTGCAAACGTGCGTTCTATCTGGGTATGTTTTCACTCCGGCTTAGTTACTTATTTAGATGTATAGCTTTTCATTGAAGTCTTTTTTTCTACGAAATTAAATTATCGGTCTTTAAAACACCCAGCAATGCAATTATAAATAATATATTTCCAGACAAATCTCATTCCCAAAAAGTAGGATAATGAAAACTTCAAATGAATCGTGAACGATTTTATCTCTCTTTCCTTCATTTAATATTGTTATAGCCTAATGATTTTATAATTAATAAACTTCAGTATTATAATAAAACTTTCATCCTAATTTGAGTTCATGTTTAAAATTTTTAACAATTTTTTTTGAATTTATGATAATCTGCACTGGTGCATAAACTTTTTTCATTTATTCGATGACTTTCCGGACAATTTGAATTCTTCATTGTGTTGATATAAATGCAAACTATTGCATGATCTATAGAATAAGATACTTAATTCGATAATTGGCAATTGTATCAATGATATGAAATAGATTTTGCCGAAATTTCATCATATATAACATAAAATGCATAAACTGACAAGTAATAGACATGTTTTAAATACTCTGCCAATAGATGGCGCTACCAATCCCATTGAGAGACTCCCTGCGATAGACATGAATTTACGTAAAGAAGTTAAACTATAGATTTTGGAGATTTCTAATTTTCCACACATTGCTTCTTTTCACGCGAAGAAAAATTAACGTGACCTCAGAGCTGGATTAAAAATAAAACAATGCATAATTTAAGAAAATTAATTAAAAGTAAATTCGCATTTTAAAATTTGTTTAGCAAATTTTACTGATATCTGTAAAGTCGAGATAATGGTCATAATTTTATTTAGAAATGCGTGTGAATGTAGCGTTGTGAGAATTTTAAGATCCCAAATAGGCTCGCAACCAATAGTTTAACCCTTTAAGTGGTGTATATATATTTGAATTGAGATGGATAAAAAAAATCATTTAACTTATCAGATTAAATTAATCTGGTTTGTTAATTGATTTGAGGAATTAATAATTTATTATCAATTTTGGAATAATTGAAACATTTAAGTTCGTGTTTCAAAACATTTGGCGATAACTTACACCGACATTTTCTTCAGCGGTAGGTGTTAGTATGTTCATATCTGAAATAATACCAAAAACTAATTCAATGAAAAAACTACATTAAATGGTCAAAGCGTTTTTTTATTATTATTTTTATTTCATTTATTTATTTATTTGCTTTTCCTGAAGTTATTAGGAAATAGCCCTATTGCCAGAAGAAATTATATCTCCACGATATTGTCCGATATTCTGAATCCCGCATTATATCCGGGCAATATTATAAAGCATCTTGTGCTCATACGGAGCATCAAAAACTGTGAGCAAAAGTGGTAAAATAGTTTTCATGAATATTTAAACACTAGCTGTTACCCGCGACTTCGTGCGCGAAGAATTTGAATTGCTATTTTTTTAAATTCACGAATGTAAATGTTTCGTTACATGTTGAAATTGGAAATTAAAAGTTTTGTCAGTTGATAATACATAATTGGACGACTAACAGAAGTGTCTGTTGTTATATTGTTATAGTTAGGTGATTTGTTTTTATATGCTAACAGACTTTTGTATACTACGTTTTTTGTTTTACGTTTCTTGTACGAATATAGAGGTTTTGTGGGGTGGACACACGTCAACACGCCATATAAAGTTGCCAAAGGGAAAAATGCGGTTTTTCCAAATGTACGCCTGCCCCTTTGAGTTTCTTGCCCTGAATCTGGCAAATGCTAATTTTAAAGGGAATTGTTACCTTCTGAACTTGGATGGTAAATATTTCGGTATTATTCGAATGCGTGGAATTAAAATACTCTCTCCTCTCTCCATGCCTGTCATAACAGTAGCTCGCACGACGGTTTGACCTAGGTGTGTAATTTGTAACCGTGTGCCAATGCACTGTCTCGGTACATCGACGTTACGTATCAATAGTACTGTCACACCGACTTTTAATCTCAGCTTATCGGAAGGCACCCCTGACAATTCTAAGGAGTTGAAGAACTTTACAGGATATTGTGTTACTTTTTATAGCCCATTAGCGTATCTGCAGATACATATTCTGTAATACCTCCCTCTATTTGTGACACATTTTATTTCATTTGTCTGACCTAAACTTTCCTTAGTCAGTACCAAAATTACCAATTCAACAACCATTCTCTAATCCGTATACAGTCATTGTTACTATAAATTACATCATTGTACTAAATGGTATCATCAGGCACTTAAAATCTGTGGAATATATCATCCACCATGCTCTATGTCATCCGCTTCTAACATTCAAAAGAATACATAAAACTAAATATATCTTCGTATATTTTTCTTTAGTTATAATTTACAATAGTTTATAAATGTAAATCTAAAAACTCTTGCAATTATATCTATCAATAGATTTCTGTCCTAGCTTCAATTTATCAATAATTTCTTGAATAAAATCCGATAAGGAAAAGATACAAAGTATAATATGTTACTTCAAAATATGCTATGCGTCGTTGCATACTATTGCATGTTTTACATGTTTCAAAAATCATGGAGAAGCAAGATGTGAACATTCAAGTGGTGCTGACATCGTGTTAAAAGAGCTTAAAGGTTCAGAGGATTTCAAACTGATCACTTAACTGTCTTGTAGAATCTTAATCTTAATTATCCTAACCCCCTCAAATGCAATTCGATTCCGTGCATGCATCTAATTAGCCGAATTTTAAACTTGTAAACTAAAACAAAGTCATTCAGAGACGTTATAATTCCATACAATAGTTACGCGGAATCCATTAGCATTTCATTTGTCCTTTAGGTTCTCAAGTGAATTAAAATGACAACATATTCCCAAAATAGAAAGTGTCATTTAATAATATAATTTAGAAAAAAATCCAATTAAGGGGTTAATCTTGATACTTTAGTAAGAATTAATTTAGTGATCCGAATGCGGAATTATAGTGTGTACATTGTGCATTTGATTTCGAATAATATTGAGACATTTCATTTTCAACTATTTGTTATAAAAATTTAAATAATAATAAATAAACTAAAACGAAACTGATTTGCTGACTCTCCAATAAGAATGCTATCCTTATATTATAATTTTTTTTCTTAAAATTAAGCAGTTTTTCTTCTGTCAGCTGCTATGTTACAAACTAGTGCTTTTGTAATTAAAGAATTTACAATGAATGAACGTTCAACAACTAAAAATAGTGCAATTTTTCTAGAGTTCACGCCTGTTTGAAGGATTGAGAATTTGGATACAAAATAAATCAATTAGTATTGATTCAACAGATTTTCCTTAGAGTCATTCGGATTTGTACTTTTCTCCAGGGATATTTTATACATTAAAGACGTAAAAAAAGCAAGCATTTAGATGGGAATGGACGTTTTAATAAAAGCTCTACCACTATTTTATTTCAAGTACTTTCTATATAAATTTTTCTATACGATGATTGCTTTACTTCTTCAATGGTTGAATGTTTCTTTAATTTATAGCTTGTTCTTGAATGTCCGAGCTGATAAACGAATGTCAGAGTTGAAGGTTTTGGGATTAGAAGGTACGAGGGATAAAGCGAAGTTTTTCAATTTCCTTTTCATTTTGTTGTTTCATCCACATCTTTTAACTCAATGAAAGTAGTTTTTTGACATCTTCTTGGAAATAGGTAGATAATAGGAAGCTTTGGAATATACAACCAATCTAAGTTTCTAATTAGGCAGTATCTTCGGATTTTTTGAGTTTCCAATCTGCTTTTCTCATTGTTAACATGGATTGCTCTTTTTCAGAAAACGGGACATTTCTGAGACCCGAAACTATGATGAAGGACAAATTAATAGGCCACTTATAAGCGGTACGTATAGTTGCATTAAATATGCCGCAATTTAAATAATGCGTATGTTTTGCGATTCCAGCGCCACTCCAATAGAAGCTAAGAAACCCAAAGCCAATAAGCTCAGGATTTATAGAAGAAAACATGATTAAACCTAAATTCTATGGCTGTTCGAGACAGTATAATGCGTTAATTCAGAAAACCCTATTGAATGTCAAAAGATCGAGCATATTATTCAAGATTCATCAGAACTAGAACAACAAAGTATAGAACAAGTTATAAGAATTTTAATAATTATACTTGAAATAAACAAAAATGTGGAAAACGATGTTATGCTTCATTATTCAAATGTACCGCATGAGTTGAAATTTTTCAATAAAAATTTTTATTATTAATTATGCCTACAGAAAGTTGCTTTATTGACCGGAATTAATTAGAAATAATCTCTGCCTTTGTAAGGGGCGAAATTAAAGTAAGCCTTTTACGACCACGCGAGAATTATAGTCGAGGTGTACTAAGTGTGTCAGTAAATACAATCTAATTTTTAAATCCTTTCTCTTTATGATTTGAACTCTTTCATGTGAGCTGTAATATATAGCTCGTCAAATAAAGAACTTTTGAAATGAGGCTTAGTGTTTCCTCTATTTACAATATTTTTCTTCAATACGGCAGAATATATTTCTTTCTTTCTGAGAAAAACAATTTAATTTATGGAGAGTATTTTATTTACATAGAAGATATACATCAATAATATATATAATATTATTGATATAAAAGATATACTTTCAATTCCTGAAAATATTTGTTCTTATGGCCCTGTTCCAAACGAGGTAAGTAAAAACAACTCGTGTGGTCCAAGGGGTACACAGGACGTAACCAAACAGATGGTCAGGGCCGAATTATCAATCAGGCAAATGCCTAGGGACAATACAACTTAGGGGTTCATAACGCCTCGAGACATTTTTTCTTCCTGTATTTTCAGAGTAATTTAATTTTTTACTTTCGCTTGAATAACAAGGTCGTGTACTCGAAAATAATCAAATAAAAATAAATTATCGTTAAAATTTCAGAACGTTATTCTTAGTTTTCTTTTTTTTTCCTCCTTCACGTTTTCGAATTCGCTTCCAGATCAGTGTGGTCCATTTTTTTTCAGTTGGCTGACTAACTCATACGTCAATAGCTCTGACAGACCCTGACCTGAATAATTAGAATACTTTAGAAAGATTTTGTAATTTTTTTAATTACTTTTCAAATTAACTTTTTTATACGCGAGATACGAAAACCAACTTTTTGGAAAATAGCCTGCAATTAAATTTTTTGCTATTTCAGTTTATCGTAGTATTCAAAAATTACTTATGTAGGTATCAAATTGAAATTAATAGAAAACATATGAGTTAGGAAAGGGGACTACGGAACTTGCATAGCCGAAGGGCTCTATTATATCTTAACACTTTGTGTGCGGTATAAAAATTACATGCAAGATCTAAATTGTCGGAATGGACGAAATCCGGTCGAATGGTAATCTTTACATTTCAAAGGCAAATTCCTTGACTCTCTCTTCAAGAAATCTTCTAAACCACTGGGACAAAAAACTTGAAACTTGGCAGGCGGTTGCTTCTTGGGGATTAGGTGCTCAATAAGAAAGGATTTTTTGAAATTTTAAGTAGAATGTAAATTATTTAAAATGTCCCTTAAATTTCAACGTTTTCCCGGAATAACTTCGGATCCTATTATTACAAAAACACAACTTTTTCATCATCTTAAAGATACAATAATTAGCTTTTCAACGACACCAATCTTATTTCCATGTTCAATTTTAATTAATGTTTCAAAATGTTTTAAAACATGAATTCTAATAATGTTTCTATTGTTTTAAGTAAAATTTAAACCATCTCATTATTTCAATAAATCTTTCATTCTCGCGATTTTGCAATTATTACGGTTGTGATGGTATAAATTGTTTTCTTGTTAAATTAACTCCAAAGCAGAATTTTTACTTTAAAATTCATTGCATTTCTGAAATATATTACACCTGCTTCAAAGTAAAATTTTCTTTAACACTTGGCAACAGCTATTTCATTTCAGGTTGTTTTTCTATTTTCATATTCAAATCATTTAATCTCATGCTTTCCTGCCATTTTAAAATTATGAGGCATGAAAACGCTTTAAATATTTCTTTTTATTTTGTATGATAGGTAAGTTTTTATTAAAATTTTGGTTAGGCTTAAGAGTACAGCACTGCTGCCAAACTTGACTTTCCCCAAGTGATAACTAATCAAATTTTCTATTAGAAACTAGAAATTACAGCCTGAGACTAGGAATTACAAAAAGGCAATAGTGTTAGGGAAAACAAACTAATTTTTAAATTTTATTATCTAACTCCTGTACTCCCGGGTCTTTTAGATGTCTATGAATTTTTTACCGCCTCACATTTTGTACCCACTGGTT
The DNA here is from genome assembly GCA_013235015.1 of Araneus ventricosus. Taxonomy (NCBI): domain Eukaryota; kingdom Metazoa; phylum Arthropoda; class Arachnida; order Araneae; family Araneidae; genus Araneus; species Araneus ventricosus. Next base: position 38,477 of record BGPR01012138.1, read on the forward strand.
TTTTTTGTTCATCTTTCATGAGTTATCGCGTCTGAAGCTGCGACGAGTAATGCTATAATTAATATAAAAAACAAAAATATAAACTAATTTAAACGGGCGAAGCAGCTGGCCCCTGAAGATGGCTAGTATACCATAAAGGAGAAAGTGAACGTATTCTGCAGAAATTTTTTTTAAATGTCTGACTTTATATAGTGGTAATCAATAAATTCTTCAATTAAAACTGATTTTTTGTAATTTGAGAAAAAATGTAGATATACGTTTCCCGCCTCCAAAGTGTTAATCCAAGCCTGCTAATGGTTATAACATTAAGGGGCGATAGAACTCGCCAAAACAAACAACTTTCACCACCCAATGAAGGATCGCAAAGCGAGCTGCGTCCCGCCAGAGGGCGCCTTCACTAGATTATTCAAGACCACTTTATCGGTCCATATCTTTTACCAGACCGCGAAGATGGACAGAAATACCTCATAAATGTTGAGACGATATTAGATACAGTTATGAGCGCATTTTATAGTCAGTGGCGCCGCGATCGGGGGGGGGGGGGCCCGGGGGGACCAGATGCACCGGGTACCAATCTTTGGGACGCAATTGAATGAAAACATTAAGTAAGTGCGTTAAATTAGTTTTTGAAACAAAATATGATGAGAGGTTTTAGAAATATCATTATTTTACTGAAGCCATTTTTAATTGCCCACGCCGACCCTGCTTACTCAAAGGGTGTAATTGATGCCATGAGTCGGCGGGAAGAAAAGCAAAATAAGTAATACAATATTAAAATATCAATATAAATGCAATAAAATGCAAACAACAGACATAATAAATAATTAAAAATATACATGATAAATAAATACAAAAACACAAAATAAATAAATAAACTTACATAAGAACAAGCAAAAAATGAAAAATAAATAAAATTTACAAAATCAACAGAAGAAAAGAAACAAAATAAAATTAAAAGAAGTATATTCTCATGCAACAGTGATAAAAAAAAGAGAAAACTGAAAAAAATGAAGCCTGAGATACAATTTAGAAAAGGGAGAGAGAGAAAATATCTAAAATATAATTTTGAAAGAGAAAAGAAACAAGAACAGCAAAAGAAGAAACGAATTATATAACACAATTTAAAAAATAAAACCAAAATTTCTATAACAAAATTTAGGATAAGAAAAGGCCATCTGTATGCAACCATATACTATTTATATGAGTGCCATCTAAACTTGATAAGTCAATGATGACGACTAAAGTAAAAAAATTAGAGCCACATTATTCCCTGGCACCATTTACTCTCGCAAGGCCACTGGCCATGGTGACAAAATGTTAGAGACTCATTTTAAATCCAAATAAGTTCAAATGACGAAAAAATATTATGTTCCGTGATAAATTTGTAGAAAAACGGGCCTAAAAAATTTCTTATAAATAATCAGGGCCCTCCCAACTGTCTTCCCAAGTCAAGTCCCAACGCTGCGAGTGCACAAGGCCCCGCATTCTGAGGGTCCCACGCATCTGACTGAGTTTGCAAAATGGAAATTGATCGCATTCATTTATTTAACGTAATCTAAATTTGCTGTCGAGTTTTGCCTTCCGAAACACAATATTGAAATATTTATTAAGAAATTATTTATTTCAAATGTGTCGCAATTTTCTTACTGTTCTGAAATTAATATTGACCTTACCAGTTATTGTCATATCTACAGAAAGAAATTTCTCAAGATTGAAAATGATAAAAAAAAAGAAAAATGTTTGAAATTCATTCTTTATTCCAGAACCTCCTTGCAATTTGCCTCCTTCACCATTTTATGTACCGAATCCGAATCAATAAAAAAAAATTAAATTATGATCGTATTATCTACGAATTCGCCATAATACTTGCAAAAAAATGAAGATAAAATCACATATTGCAAATTTCTTTCAGTAAATCGCATACCTAATTGTATATAGAAAGTAATTATGTTTTTATTTAAATCATTAACGATTTTTTGTGTGATTAGAATATTTACTATATAAGAATAATTTAGCCAACAACAAGTATTTTTTAATTCAATTAGTGATCAATTAAGGATGGTTCTGATTTCCAGATTTCGTAGACCTTCAAACATCTCTCGTTGAATATAGTTTAACCTCTCAGTAATTAATATATATTTATTGACCGAGAGAAGCGAGGACCACTTTTAACTCTACAATTTAGCATTTCGTTTCATTGCAAATTTTTTTGTTGCACAGTTACGAAAAAACGCATTCATCGATTTTCTTCGATTCTTTCATAAATGTTCAGTGAAGTCAGTAAAGACGACATGAATACAAGGTTTTTTATTATTTGATTCCGTTTCAAGATTGCTGCCCAGGCGAATTTGGCACATTTATACATTTGGGTCAGTTTTGTACTGGCGAGACATTTAATTGTTATTTTGTGAAAACTCGAAATGATTCGCATGTGGTAACTTCATTATTATTGCAAGGTTAGTTAATATGCGTCTGCTATCTCTCGTAGATTTCCAAAATGTAGAAAACTAGATTTTAATAAATAAAAAAGCTTTAAACTTTCATAGAGAAAACTTTTTTCTTATAAAATTACGAGCTGGTATAATCGACGTTGCTCGGGATAAAAATATTTGCAAGTATAAGTACTTATAATAGTTTAAACTTAATACTTCTTATAATACTTAAACTTTCGCAGCAGCGTCTTTCTTTGATTTTCGTCGTCCACTCCCGTGTTATCTGACATCCTCGGCCAGCAGCAGAATCCATCGCATTGTTTTCTCTCTGTAGTTTCGGCCACCTGTAAACTAATCTAGCCGCCCTTGGTACGCATTTTTCCTTCCCCATCATTGATTGATACGGCAACACCAGAAGCTCTTTCATATCTCGGTTTTTATTGCCGTTCTCCGGAGTACGATTCCCTTCTTTTTAGCGATTTTGTGACTGATGAGAAAAACACCTACACAGAGATATAGACCTGTCACCGAAGTCAAGAATTTCTTTTCTACCGTTAAGCTGGGTTTCTACCATTAGTTAGCGCTACATCTAATACCAAATTTTATCACCACAGAAACTACAAGTTTGGCAACAGTAATTTGCTTTTAAGTCAAACCCCAATTTGAAGAAAAACTTGCTTTTTATGCAATATTTAAAAATTTGAAAGCGTTTTTATTTTTAATTTTTAAATAGCAGGAAATAATGAGATTAAATGTTTGAAGAAAGAATGAAAATCATTTCAGTCTACCTCCCACACACACATAAAAAAAGAACCTGAAATCAAATATTTATTGCCACCTTTAATGTAAATACAAAAAGTATTGTTAGAAAAAATATTACAATAAAGCTGGTGCGATAAAATATTTAATCATTGCAACGACTACGAAAGTGAAAATTTTGCTTTGGAAATTAATTTGCCAAGGAAACAATTTATACTATCAGAACCGTAACAATTGCCAAATCTCGTGAATAAAAGAGTTTCTGAAATAATGAGAATGGTTTGAATTTTATTTAGAATAATAAAAACTTTTTTACAAATCATTTAAAAAAACTTTTTAAAAAATTTATTAAAATTGAACAATATGTCGCATGGAAATAATATCTGTGTCACTGAAAAGCTAATTTTTGAACTTTACGGTGATGTTAAAATAGATTTTGTGTGATAATATGCTCCGAAGTTATTGTGGAAAAACGTATAAATTTAAGGTAATCTGTGATTAATTAAAATCCTGGAGAAATCCTTTCTTAGCACATACTATTCAGAAAGAAACCATCTGTCAAATTTCAGGTTCCAGTGATTTGTGAGATGATGAATCAATAAGTCACTTTTTCTTTTATATATAGTTTCTATTGTCGGTGCAAAGACTTCTCACAGCCATGAGCCATACGTTTAGACGTCGATCAGTTCCGTTAGAGATTTAATATTCATATTAATGTTGGCAATTGGAGTGTAAGAACAAGAATTTCTTTAAGAGAAAGTTTTATTTCATGAAGTGGAAAAATTGTTAAAACTTTACAGTTTTCGGATAATGTAAAGACTTGATCTCATTCTTTCACAAAAGTTTGCTGTGTTCTTTTAGTTTTCCAAAATTATTTGAAAACTATCTTTGGGTTTGATCTTACAGAAGAATTTACTTTTTTTGAAAATTAATTTTCAAAGTCATACAGTAATAATCGAAGTCTTTTTTTAAGAATTGAAACACATTTTATACCTTTCACACATAAACCGACTTTGGTAGAAATGACAGAACGTTATTATTTATGTTTGTAATGAATTGTTTCCTCAAAGCTAAAGAAGCAAAAGCGAATATCAATCATCTTTGGTTAACCCTTTAACGGGTTTCCAAAAACAGTAGAGTAGAAGCTATTTTCGCCCTATCGGTCGTAATCAGTGGCTTAGCTCGTCTAAACGGCGCCCAGATCATGTTATCTTTTTTCGGCTCCTCATCGTATTTGGCCTTACAACGACAAAAACGCATTAACCTTTTGTCACCACGGCTACTGCCGTAGCGGAAGTAAGTGGCACCTAGAAAATGGAACTTCTTTTTAAATCCCAGACGTCATCAGTGGCCTAACAAGCGTAAATAGCACCAGGGCCATGTTATTATTTTTAACGTCTCCTCATTATATTTTGCATTAAAAGTGGTGCACAAGAAGTAGGTTTTGTCTATAAGGCGCTCCTTTTAAAACTGGTGCCCGGGGCATCATACCCCCTTGCCCCCCCGTCGCAACGCTACTGACCAAAACCTGGCCCTAATTGGGGGTTTGTACCGGCCATCTAAATTTTTTCTTTTCCTTTTCTGGTTTGCCCGTATTTTTAATTCTCGAAACAACATTATCAATATTTTTCAACAGATGGCGGAGCTTATGCATGCCACTGAAGTGCTTTCTATCCGGGTCTTTCGCTGAAGTGACTTTTTTTGCCGGAAGCATGATTTCATGCAGCAAAATGTACACGTTTTTTTACCATTAAGAGGCCATTAAAAATTGACCATTTAAAGGGTGAAGATGTAAAAATATTTGCAAGAAGAGTCTTGATTTCTTGGAAATCACATTCCAAAAAATGTAAGTAAAAATTTGTAAATTCAATATTTTGACAAATGTTTTTCGGTCATTACTTAGCTCATTTGTATACTTTCGTCTCAATGAATATTATCTCTCAATACTTTAAAATAAATCAGTTTTTTAAATTGCCGCAGAAAAATGCTGGGGAGAAATGCAGATTAAATAAAGAAACAGTAACTGCATTTATTCACAATTTCTAGCAGTATTGGGGGCTTCCTGGATTAGAACCGGCGGCCACACGGTTGTCAAGCATATACTGAAATACAAGTTGCTTTTAACAGTTGTACAACAGAAGCAACAGAGAGTTTCAATCCGCCTAGTTAAAGAGATCTGGAAGGATCCTAATGTAACGTTTCTAAAATAACAAATATATTTGAACACACAATCTAGTTTTAAATACTAATATTCGACATTTTCTGAAATAAAAATCTACTTTCATACCAAAAGTTTTCTTATTTAATAGAGTGTTTTTTTTAAAAATTTGACTTCAATGTCACTCGAGGAGAGACAGAATGGAAATCTCTGGTGTGATTTTGTGTACGAAACTTTTTACAAGATTTTTGGCAAAAATAGCAGAAGTCATGCACTCATTTTTTGGGCACACTGCATTACGTTTTATCGGTGCATGCATAAGTACTCAGTTCCCGAAGCCTTAGCACTCAGTTGTACCTACTTAATTTCGAAGTCTAGGCAACTGGACATCCCCTACAATATTTTAAACTGAACAGAAAATAAGAAATTTAGTAGAAATTAAACTGCACTGTGTAATCTTTAAATTAAGCTAGTTATTTAGAAGGAACTCTACCTACTGCAATGGTTCTCATGACACGACTTCCGGAAAATTTCTGCAGATCTTCACCGATCATGACACCTATAACCCAAATCCACTTTTTTTGTTTTTGCCCCTGTTATCTTCTGAACACGATAACAGGAGTAATTTTTATTTGATTTTAATCAGCGTGGGATATGTTGTAAGGATAGTAAAAATCTCTCCAGAGCTCTTAGATGGGCCATCCAGATCAAAGGCGATGAAAATGATAAGGGGTTAAAATTTCCATTTCCCAATAATTCCTTTAAAATTGAAAATAGAAAGAAAATTCAAATTAGGCGAATTATTGTCTTTTCATGAGGAACAAATTTGTTCTGAACGATGCAATTGCTTTGAAGTAATGAGTAGAAAAGAAATTTTCAATTCCCCCCGACTTATCATTCCCCCATAACTCCGTTTGATAATGGCAAGAAAATATCAATGGGGTGAATAATCGTCTTATCATAACGAACAACTTTTATATTGAAATCTTTTTAACAGCTGCAATTGCTTAGAAGTTATGAACTGAAAAATTATTTATTTTCCCCTCCCTCCGCCAACTTATCCTTTTACCATAACTGTCTTACGATTGAAGATAGAAAAAAATTCCAAATAAGCGAATTATCATGTTATCGCAAAGAACAGCTTTTATGCTGCGATCTTTCTGATAGTTGAAATTGATTAGAAAATATGAGCCGAAAAGTGATTTTCAACCCGCCTCCTTCCCGTTTACGTGGCATTACAGTACGTTTTAAACTGTGACATCTTGTTGAAATGCTCCCGTCACTCGCATTCGCTTCCACTTCTTAAACAGTACGTCCTAGCTGATATACCAGACATTGATGCTGATTGAAATTGTTCCATGTATAATATTTTTAATTTAAAAACTGCTATTATATAAAAATTATGAAACTAAAATCCATTTCTGATTTTAAACGATTTTTATTTATATTGAGAGTATCAATTGAACCAGCGATTTTTAAAAACAGCTTATATAGCTAATTTTCTCTATAAATTAGTAATTATTTGTTATATAGGTGCTACAAATTTTGTTAGCAAATACTGAAGTATAAAAAATGTTTTAATAAATATTTTGAAAGAATAAAATTAAATAATTAATTTTTCAATTATTAAAAGCATGACAATAAATTAAATCTATAATTAGTCCTGATATAATTTATTTATTCTTTACTTTTATAATTTTCTCTTGGCGTTCTTCCAGAATTCTATTAATGTATTCTGGTATGAGTCCTTTGTATTCTGCTTCTTCTGCAGGATATAAAAAAATATTTTTACGAATTGTGTATAAAACTAATTTTGAAAAAGTTATAAAAATGAGGGAAAAAATTGTATGGAAATGAAATTTTTGTCACTAAAAAGCTAATTTTTTGAAATTTAATATGGTGTAAAAATAGTTTCGAGAGATAATTTTTTTCAAAGATATCGCGGAAAATCGCTTTGCTTAATTTTTAATTAATTGAAACTTTAACTACCTTTTGTGGTTTGAAAAGTTGAGAGAGTAACCTTTCTCTTCTCAAATAAAAAGTGTGAAAAGTTTGATGTAAATCAGTCTAGTGGTTTATGAGAAGATGTGGAACATGCAAACATTGCCACAATGACTTTTGCTTAAATTAAGATAAATCCAAACTATTGCAGACAAATACTATGAGCCATAAAGAAGCTTTTAGTGAAGAATTAGTCACAATTAATTAAATAGTTAATTTTAATAGCTAATGTGATAA
>BGPR01012139.1:0-35104 GCA_013235015.1 Araneus ventricosus
TCATTAGCTATCGACGGGAGTTTGTCGTCCGAAGATAAATATTTTCCGTTGGAAGCGTTGATACTTTATTGACTGAAGCTAGGATTTGCTGAATTCTGATATAGAGAAATTAAATCCTCAGCAACTTGTCTAGGAAGATATTATGAATCTGAAAACTGTAAATCGATTTGAGTGTGGATATGTTGTTGGTTTTATATATGGAAAATATGTTTTGCAATTTTTGTTAAATCCTCACTTATCTTTAATGATTTATTAATGATGAAGTCTTAATGATCGTTGTGTAATATCTAAGATTCATTAACAATAAATTATGATATAGATAAATGTAGAAAAGTTATTACCGATGAATTACCGACCATTTTTTTGCATTGATGGTATATAAATTTATTTTAGAAATTAAGGTTGATTTAACCCTTTAAAGTGACATTTTTTCTAGCAGTGTTATAGTAAAATGGCTTTGGGATTCAGATTCATTTAAGAAAAGAAATACATTTAGCGTATTCGATGACATTAATATTTTGTTAATTAATTTTGGTAATTAATAATTAATTATCAAGTCCAGGTACTTCGTTATGGTTTGAGAAAAGAAACTGGAACATCTAGGTTTCTGTTTCATTGCAAAATTGGACGAAAACTTCTGCCAACCTTAAAAAATGCATTTAAAAATTGATGAAGTTGGTGATAAATATACTTACCACGACCTTATAAAGGGGTAAGTAAAGAAAATCATTTAATTTCACAGGATAAAATTAATTTTATGATGAATACTTTGTGGAAGGAAGTAGGGTTGGGTGATACTGTATCAACTTGATATTTTGTATCAGGTACGCGAAAGTATCAGGTACGCGAAAATGATACAGACCAAAAGTACCAGGTACTCGGTATCACTTCTCGTACTCGATTGATAACGACCTTGTTCGTTTTCGGTCCAATGATACTGCATGAACTTGATAAAAAAATATCTACTCGAATCTGTTCCTTGTTGTGTGAATGCTTCGCGTTTTCGGTAGAGCTAATGATGATGCGTGCATATGGCCTTGGTTTTGAAGTGCTAGACGGGTGCGTGGGGGAGAGGAAACGAAAATATTTGTTGTTATAGGCTGAGTGGATTGAAAGGCGAGGATTTCTAAACAGTGTCACCCAGATCTATTATTTCTGCCTTGGCGACGACGCTATTAGGCTTGCTTTAGATTTTTGCCTTTCCTTGCAATGTTTTTAAAGTATACCAGATTGATGGGACTTTCTACGAATAAACAAATATATTTTGCTTTGAACATTTTTTTTATTTGAAGCAAATAAGTAACTCAAACAGAATTGTTGTTAGCAAAATGAATTGAACATAAAAATTAAACTTTAAACATGAATATTTTCAGAATATAACGATTTAAAAAAATCCACTTAAAGAAAAAAATTTTATATTCTTTAAATTTAAATATACGATGAAATACTTAAAAACAAAAGTGATGAAAGTTACACTCTTGTTATCATAATTTTATGCTTTATGAAAGTCCTTTTTTCCAATAACGTTTTAAAAAATAAAGTACAAAATTAACCACCAAAGCTATAGATAACAAGCAATTTGGGTACATATAGAAATGCTAGTCTTTAAAGCTAATATCTATTAGTATATAGAGTTTTAATTCGCCCAATTTGAAATAAAAAACACGAAATTTCTTTTATATTAAGAAAGTAGGTTTATTAACAAAACAATAACTTTGAGAACATATGGGTACAACTACGAATAAGTAGAGAGAGAAAAAAATAAAAAATAAATATTTATTGTTTAAAAAAACTATATATTTATATATATAACAGTCTTTCCATTTAATTTTTTAATTTCAACATTGATTGATTTTCATGACATTATATATATATATATATGTTACTTTATCAGAGGATCGTCGTCATTGCAATTTGCAACAGATGGAAACTCATTAGCCATAGGGCGTATGGCATATGAACAGATGTCCAGGTGGGCATTGTAAAACAGTTAGATGCTTTCTTTGCAAATATTATTTTTTTAAGTTGGTTTCTGATGGCTTCTGCAAAGGCCACGATGGCCTAGTTGGTAAGGTCTCGACTTAAGGGCCGGAGGGTTCCAGGTTCGAAATCCGATTCCACTGAAGACGTGTATTGGGCCTTTTGCACGTAAAATCACACTAGGGGCCAAACGTCATCCCGTTGGTGTGGTACGGAAGTCTGAAGAAGGGATGCCAGCTCAGGTGTCGTCCCCGTCATCTGACTGAGGTTCAAAATTACGATGTCCGTACCAATATAGACCTCGTGTTGCTTCAAAACGGAACGTTAATATAACTAAACTATTATGACTTGTAAATAAAATTATCAAGGCAAATACTACACACTGTAAGACGAACGTTTAAAGTGAAAAAGTTTCCCAGAACGGGTTTCTTTCTTGTTTCTACTTTTTAACCCCTCCCAAAAAATACACTAAAACACAAAAACTAGAGCAACCCCTTCTAAATATTGTATTTAGGAGGGGTTGATTAGGGATGGGAAAAACCTACCGGTTAAAACCGAAAATCGCTTTATTTTTTCTTCGATTAGCCAGTTTTTCGGTAATTTTTGTCCTGCTTATAACCCGATTTTTTTAAACCCTCAAAACCCGGATTAAAAAAATGGCCAAATTAGTTTTGGTAATGGGGTAAATTAAAGAATTCAGGTCACTACTAATCAGTGGGCGGTGGTTTTTAGAAAAAATCTGAATTAGTATTTTTACAATTAAAATAAATTTATTTAATGTAGTTAAATAATATATTAGCAACACTGTATTAAATAGTAAAGGTCATAGGCAAGGTTTCGCTTTTATGGTGACCGTTGAAATGTAATACTTTTAGTTCAATCGATACAAATAATACACACCTCCTACACGCTGAAGTTTATTTGAGTTGATTGACCTATAACGTCCCGAGTTCTGTAACCTACCACAGGTTATTTGAGTATAAATGTCATTTTCATTAATATAAATAAATTAATTAAAAATATAAATTATAATATAAAATATATAATAAATAAATAATAAATTAATAAATATATAATAAAATATATAATAAATTAATATAAATAATTAGTATAAATGTCATCCAGGTTAATTAGGAATTGAAATAACCAAAAATGGGTGTTTTGAAATAACCGCCATCTCTAACACTAATCGTTGCTAACATCTGAAATAAAGAAATTACATTGATCGAATAAAATAAAAGGACGCGGCTCGGAGCGAGCTTTTGAACGAAACAGCTTTATTAATAAATCCTTTCCACCCTCTTTCCCCCCATCCGTCTAATAGCTGTCAAAACAGAAGCCATCTGGGCATCATCAGAAATACTTCTTCCGAAGACGCGAAGTCATCGCAACTTGAAAGACTCGTATCTGTACCCGATTGCCGAAGTTCCGTTTCAAAGGGCAATGGATCGGTTACCGGCTGTATCAGATACAAAAGCATCGAGTAAATGTATCGGTACCCGATTGGCGAAGTTCCGTTTCAGAGGGGAATGGAACGGTTACTGGCTGTATCAGATACAAAAGTATCAAGTAAATGTATCGGGTACAAACGAGTATCAGTATCCACATGTATCTGATACGGCAAAAACGTGTATCAACCCAAGCCTAGAAGGAAGTATGATTTCTATGTCGCGTAGGGCGACATTAAATCACGTGAAGTCTAAATAATGACATTAGTTAATGGGATAATGGTTCTGATGATAGCGTGTAAGTATCTTTTTCATCAATAGAATGAAAATAATTTTTCCTATTGAGAATAACATGTCATTAGGCGACAGCTATATATCGAACCAATTATTTATTTCACTCTTTAATGTTGTATTCATGAATTATTTCAATGTTATAGTTCAACTAACAAATCACACCAAAGAATAATTGTGCAATCCATAACGTTTTCAGTCATAAGCGCGAACAGTTTTAAGAATTAATTCATATTCTATTGCACAGAATTTTCAAACCAACAAAGAGACGAACTCAACCGAAATGGCGAAATGTTAAATAAGATCAAACGATGAAGAAAAGTTCGAGCAAAAGATTTTTATTAAAATATTAAATGAATAAAAATCATTTATTTGTAAGTGGGGAAAAAAACTGGCATTAATTTCAATTCTTTAAAAAAATTACTAAAATACTTCTTTGTATTATTTGAAATTATCACATTATAAAGAAATTTTATTCTTTAAATAATTATTTACAAACTATTTGTAAATAATTATTCTGATATAAAACTTAACTACCAAAAACACTAGCTGTTTTGCTGATAAACAAGGCGAAAGCTTGATTATTGAAGTTCCAACTCCACCGCACCTCAAAGTTGATCCCAACCAAATAATGTACTTTGTTCGGCTACGACATCGAAGCTGCAGTAATTGATTCGCAGCAATAATCGTTTGATCTTATTGCTGGATAACTTTTTGGTAGGATCAAGTATCCGTAACTTGACTTTTTCTAAATAATCCACTAAGAAATGAGATATTTCATAACATCGTATATCAAATTATAGCTTGAAGTAAGCGTAAAACACAAAAATATTTTAATTCATCAAATTTTCTATAATAAATTTCCAATTCACAGAAGAATGAAAAAGGGAAAATTTACTTTTGTGCTCCCAGGGCCTATTCACTTACACACCATTACGATGGCTTTTCAGACTGGATCGGAAATCCTCTCCAATTGACCATACGACCAAAGGTCAAATAGGGATGGCACATACAAATTACCAAGTGTTTCACGATCTGAGAAAATCATGTAGGGTCAAGTATCCCTATTTTCCCCTAAATTAACGCATCAAAACTATTTTTACGCTACTTTAAAATTTAAAAAAAATAACTTTTCAGTGATATTTTTATTTTCGCTCAATGTATTTTGTCTAATTTTAATAAGTTTTATGAATATTTTACAATTCGTTTAATTACTTTAGCTACTGCATTTATACACTTGCGCGTTCCTACGATATTAAATATCGTTTGTACGCACTTTATCGTTACTATAATTAAAAGTAAATTTTTAAAAATTATATAAAGACAGACAGACGAATCAAGCCCAAAGCATAATAATGCTACGATATTTCAGAGCGGAGGTTAAAATCTTCTTTACATTTTTTGAGTTAGCACGTTCAAAGCCATGTCTTCATGTCTTCATTCAATTCTTAAATGTTTAGGAATACATTACGATACGATTAATTGCTATAGCTACTGTATTTATACATTTCCGCGTTGCTACGATACTAAATATTTTTTGTATGCACTTTATCGCTGCTATAATTGAAAGTAAAATTTTTAAAATTAGATAAAGACAGACGCGAATTGAGCCCTGATTTGGGCTTAATTCATCTTATTGCGTTTTTAATTATGCTACGATAGACTTTTGGAGCTATGTTAAAATCTCCTTTACATTTTTTTGAGTTGGCGCGTTCAAAGACATGTCCCAAAAAATGTTTTTTTTTCAGATTTATGGAAGTTTCAAACGTGGAAATTCATCAAAATCTCTCAGTCAGATTTTCTCCGATTGCAATTCCTTCTAAACTTTATATACAAAGAATTAAAAAAGGCTCTTATTCGCATACCGTTTTTCTATAAAATTAAATAAGGAATATTTCTTTTTACACATAATCATCAATTCATATTAAAAGCTCAAAATTACTTTACAATAAAAGGTTGATGATAATTTAATAAAGAAATAATTCTTTGAATGCAATGAAAACAACATTTAGTACAAGTTTAAATAGAAGAGTAAAAGCTATTAATGAAGTATCGCATTATATTTCATATAGAAAGGCTTCGTCGCATGTATGTATGAAATAACTGTTCTTGAGCACTTATAGTTAGGGTTGCCATGAGTCCCGTATATACAGGACTGTCACCGTATTTCACTACTCAGTCCCGTATTACTATTTGTCCCGTTTTTGACCCGTTTTCTCACTAAACTATTTATAAGTAAGAAAAATCGATATTCGCAACACTGAGATTCTATTCAACCAATTTATATATCTAAAAGATTATTTAGAGAAAAATAAAACCAACCAAAGTTGCAGAACAACGAAGAAATTGAGTGTAGAAGAGAAAAGGCTGAAGTCTTTTGAGAATACAAAGTATTCTGATCAGAAGACATGCCTAATAAAGCTATGCGAATACGTATTGGTCATTCCAGCCCACACTGCAAATGTGGAGAGAATATTTTCCCTAATGCCAATTCAATGGTCGGACGAAAGAAAGAGGTGGTCAGTGTAGATAACCAAAGCAATTTTGATCTGTCATTATAATTTTAAAATGATTTGCACCTAATATTTTAATTATGTGAAAGAAAACATGATTTAATTAATAAAGTCAAACCAACTTTAAAATATGACTTGGCTAAAAAGGATTGACCTTGCATCTTTTTTTTATTATTATTTTAAGTCTTCATTTTATTAGATTACTCAAACTTAATAGATTTTTATCGGAGTAAAATAAACCATTATCTTTCCACTTTTTTCATGTTTTATTTATCTGGCACTTAAACGTCCCGTATCAATGCTTGGAAATTATGGCAATCCTACTTATCATCGGATGTCAATATGACAGATGAATCGCCTCGCGACTTGTCAAAAGAGGATTGGTCCTTTTAGCCTGCGTCATCAGCGAACGTTTCACAGAGCATTAATTGGGCTTCTGTAGTGTCCGTTCTTATTTACGGCTCAGAGGATTTGATTTCTACGGAATTAATAGAGCTCAAGTTGACGCTATCTTCAAAGCTGGGTGTTATTTGTGAAGATGATATAATTCTGAAGTGCTATATTATGATGGATATTCTGAAGTGCTATATTATGATGGTGATATTCAGTCAGGTGTTCATTTGGAGGAATAAACAAGAAAATTTTGAGAATTCATCAAATTGACAGAATTTGTGTGAGAAAAAGATCTATTGTGTTCTAAATTGTAGTGGATAATTCTGATTTCTCTAAATTTGTGTCAGTGATTACGACTATATTTAAGAACAGTTCATTCTTTTAAAGATTTGGAAAGCCAATTCATAACAACAAAAGTGCCATTCATGTTGATAGATTTACATATTTTTAAAATAATTGCTACAAAAATTTGGAAAAAGTTTTTCTATTTTACAACTATTGCTCAACTTACCTACTCGTATATTTATCAATCGTATTTTCCAGTGTTCTTATAGATAAAAAATCATCTATTTTTTGCTGGCGAAGATCATTAACAGCTTTCTCGCTAAAAATACTGAAGACCGTTAAAAATTATTTAATATTTTGATGGAAAAAAAGCGTTAAGATTACTTGAATTTATTTTAATAACAGTCTTTCAACTGTAAAGAACCACGCTGTTCTGGTAGCAGAATCTAGGTTTCGGGTCAGAGATTCGAAAGTTCGAGTCTATTTAACCGATGATATTCCATAGATGTGACTCAGGTGTATGTTGAAATCTATCACGTGTTAAGCATGTGTTGGTTCTAATTTCACTCAGTCTAGCAGATTTAATCAAGTGCATTAGTCAAGACCTATGATAGCGCAGAAGACTGACATATTTTGTTTTTCAAAGCGAGAAGGTAACAGCTTAGATAGAAGTATGACTTGACTCCAATATACGGAGATAAGTTGCTCTCCTGTAGCACTTTCAGAAGAAAATAAGTCATATTTGGAACTTCAGAGTTCAAGTGAACCAAGTTTTTGTTTTTTAGCTCATTTTGCACTAACATTGCCATGGTAGTGTAGAAATTTTATATATTCTGCGTAATAAAGATTCAAGTTCATATTTCAGTTAGTATCCACCAGGCAGCAAGAACAATTAGAAACCCACTGTCATTTTAAATATAGCTCATCAACTTTGAGATCTGTTTTTCCAGAAATGAATTTTACAGGCTTGTATCAATTTGACTCTGAACCCTTAATTGTACTTCGTTTGCACAAAAACCAGGAAAACGTCCAGCAGCCAGTTCGACCGCAACAAGCAGATCGCATCGATCGATCATCATTAATTAAAATGAACGTTGATCCTCATGTTAGAGAATAATTTTAGTTAAGAGCACAGTCAGAAGACCCTTAACCTTCATTATGTTCCTCAGCTGTACCATGTTTTAACCCACCATGATATTGGGAGGCATGGGTTAAGCTTTCTTCAATTAGCACAGAGAGATACTTTCTTAGATGGGTGAGGAGGTCCCAGCTCCGGTGACATCGCCATGGTTTGACCAGGGTATAAAATCCCGAGGTCAGTCATAAAAAAAGATATCTTGTAATTTGAAAGTGGGACATTAATGTAGTAAAATAAATTATAAAATGCCAAATTATGTTACATTGTCTAAGAATTTAACACTCTTTATGGTTTCAGATATGTTTTGACGTCATTTTAACAACATAAAATGAAACGTAATTAAATAGCATAGAAACGGAAATGGCCAGTTTAATTTTTTTTTTCTCTTAGAGAAAATTGCAACCTAGATAAAAAACAGTTTTTATGAACACACTTTTGGGAGTGTACTATAAAATAAAAGTTTTTTATTTAAATTATTTTCTACATTTAAATTTTTGTTTCATAATGCGTCATTATTGCTTAGCATCGGATTCGGAAACCCTCCGCGCTTTTGCGCATGCGCCAGGCGGAGTTATTTTCATCAAAATAAAAGGAAAGTGGAGAATGGAAGAGTGATGTTTACATTTTACTGAGCGTGAGCTAACAAAGAACTCCGGAAATGCGCTCATATGACTCATTTCCTGAGACCCCTTTCCGGTGTAAAATCGTCCAAAAGTGGTAGTCTCGGAATCCGTTGCTGAGCAGTATAAAAATATTATAAAATCATGAAATCAGTTACTTTTCTAATTGACTACCAGGTGACACCACTGGTATGAAATCAAAATATTAAGTAAATTAATCGATTATCTGATCATTAGATTCTGAAAATTTTAAAATAGGGCATTGACATCAAGAATACACAAGTGTACAAAACTTTTTCACATAAGTGAGTAAGTGAAAAATCGATTATAAAATTCTATCTTTGCGAACATCAAACAAGTCAAGTTAAATAAAGGTGCTTCATGAGAAGATATATTGGCAAACGCTCTCAACAACCATATAAAATTAACATCGTGAAAAGGAAAGAAATCTAAGCATCGATATTGGTAGTAATACAATATTATTCCAGACATATAAACGAAAAGGATTTATCACATGCATCTACCAACGTCAACGTGGGGTAGATTGCGGAGTCCCGCTTTGTGAGAAGAAATCACGTGCACCTCCACATCATAATTTGGAAAAGGGAATTTAATTAAAGAGTTTGACATAACCGAGTGAAGAAATTTGAGATAATTAAGTGGGGAAAAAGAGAGGGAAAATGCTCTCTGACTGCTTCCAACAAAGCAATGGTGATGAAGGGGAGAGAAAAGATGGGGGAATAATTTAATTAAAATAAAAATACGTTGAACGTCGAACCCTCAACAAAGAAACTGCTGCTGGCATAGCAAATAAAAATGAAAGCTAAAAACTTTAGCACGAAAAAATTGGGAGATAATTTAAAAAGGGTGGGTAATGCAGAAAAACGCGCGTAGCACAACGTAGCTATCAGAGTTCGCAAGGGGAATTTAGAAAATTTAAACACCCAGATTGATAGGAGCTGGATCTGTTCTAAGTGTTTTGACTTGGGGGAAGTTAATAAAGACAGCATCCATCTCAGTTCTAGGGCGTTTCCTTGAACTGGGGAGCGCAGGGTCATAAGCTGGTGTTTGTAACAGCTCGTTACGAATCTGGGGAATTTTATTAAAGAAACGAGTAAAGGTTTTTTTGATAAACTCCGAAATTGGTTCAATTTTAAGGTCGTCATGAATGACTTTACGTCGGACATACCATGGAGCATTAACGATGTGCACAAGATGCTTGTTTTGAAAAACTTGCAATTTCTTGATGTTCATCAGTGATGTGGATCCCCAGACTTGGGAACCATACATAAGCACTGTACGAATTATGGCTTTGTATAGCAGAAGCTTGTGTCTGATAGGAAGTGTGCTCCAACGAGAGACAAGACTAGAAAGTTGGGTACATGCTATGGTAGCTTTTTGCAGGGCGTTATTAATATGAATATTAAAACTTAATTTAGGGTCGAGATAAAGTCCCAGGTATTTATATTCAAATACACGGGGAACGGGTTAGCCAAAAATTTCAAGGCTAGGTAAGAGTGGAATGTAATGTTTTTTGGTGAAAAGGAGGCACGCACACTTATTAGGGTTTACTTTAATTTTCCAGTCCGTGAGCCAGAGCTGGAGCTGAGAGATATAATGTTGTAGACGTGAAATGATGGTGTGAGGGTCTTTGTGTTGGGTGAGAATAGCTGTGTCGTCAGCGAAAATCGCTAAATGACAACTGCGAGTCTTAGGTATGTCATTGGCATAAATATTGAAAAGCGTGGGCGAGATTAAACTTCCCTGAGCACAGCCACTAAGGATTGGACGGGGGGAGGAGATAATGTGATTAACCCGTACCTGGAAATTACGTGAGGTTAGGTACGAGCGTAGGATTTTGATTAAATGAGCCGAAACACATGCATCTATCGAATATCTCTATGTGCATACTTTTAGCAGATGCGATGGGATGTCAATATGACTCAGATGGATCGCTTCGTGACTTGTCAAAAAGAAAATTACGCCTTTTAGTATGAGTCATCAGTGAGTGCCTTTTGGAACCATTAAGCCATTGCTGCAGTGGTTCTTTCTTGTTTACTTCATACAGAAATTTGATTTCTGGTAGATTTATTCGGGATAGCGACGATACGATCTATATAGACAATGTGAGTGATAGAAATGCGATTTAATTCTGAGGGTAATTGATAGAGTTTGATGACGAAACTCTTCTGGGATTCACAGGATAGAATAAATTATTTCTGCTTTTACATGAAGCATTTTACTTTAAAAGCAATGGATCAGAATTGATATTGTTGTAATATATAACTTATGCTGATGTCTTTCTCAGGAGATTTAGCAAGCCAGTTAATGACAACAAATACATATTTAGTGCCAGATTGTTGACATAATTGCTTCTGAAATAGTAAAGCTATTTTTTTTCATTATCCAGTTGTTTTGCCACAAAAAAAATTTTGGATATTGATAAATCATTATCTTTCGTAAAGAAGGACAACTAATTTTCTTATCGCGATTAATTAACGATTTTTTTCTTTCAAAAAAAAATAAAGATTGACTTGAGGACTTTCCAGTTGATGTTTATCTTTATTAGCCAAAAATCCTTGAACTGGTTTTGACGTCATTCTTTCTTATGAAAAGTGACACGTAATTCTTCCTTTCCATTAAAAAATAAAAACTTGAAAACTCTTCACGAAATAAAAAGTGTTGTTTAACATATTTTTATTAGATGACTAAGAACGTAGTTTTAACAAGAGAAAAGTAAAAACTGCCGTTGCGTTACTGTATCTTAAGAAATATCAGGAAAATTTTAGAAATTAAAAGAAAAATAGAACTCAGGCAGCAAATTAATATGTCTTCGTATAGAAATAAACCTAGCATTGCAATGATAATAAAATGAAAATAATAATTGAATAGCATTCCAATCTTATCTATGTGGCAATAATTTACCCTATAAGTACCTATCGAGCAAATACCTCTGCGTACATGTGGCAGATTGAGAAAGACCTGAAGTATCTCTGAAAAATGTAAAAACTTGGTAAGACCATATTAAAACGACAAGATCATTGTTTTGTTATGACACTGTGGAAGGATGACCAACTGCGTATCAACCCTCACTTCAGTTGTAAGCCTTCATTCATTAATATCTTCGTAAAGACCATCTTTAGACACATAGATTCATAGTTCACGGTAAAAGTTAAAAATTAATTTATATAAATAGAAGTGAAATCCATAAACAATTTGTACAATAAATGAAATCCAATCTACTGAACGAATTTTCTTCAAATTTTGCTCACAAATGCTATGAAGAATAACAAAGATTTTAGTGAAGGCTTCGTGATAATCAGTTTAGTATTTTATTTATTTATTAAAAACAATCTTTCCATGTATGGACGAGTTTTCTGTTTTGTTTATTTTGAATCCACAAACCGTTTTCCGATAACCCTCCGATACCAGATAACATTTGAGGCTCTGGCTGGGTTGTCCGTTAACGTGCGGAACCCGTTCCAACCAAAGCTCAGAACAGAATCCCCTAAGCAATCGTCAAACTATTTGAACAACTCCTCATCGCTCCAGTTCGAATCAGTTGTTTCTTTAGTGCACAACGCCTTGAATACTGCGTTCTTTGAGTTCGTTAAATTATTTGTATTTAAAACGGCTAATTAGCTAAATCGTTTGATTAAAACTTTAACCGCCAAATTATCCTCAGAACTCGTTATATGGAGAGATAACGATAAATTAAGGCAATCTTTCTACAAAATGAGGATCTTATTTTAAGTAAACAATGAGATCTACAGCAATAGGCACATAAAATTTAATATTTTCAAAGTATCCTTAAGCCATTACATTAAAAAACTCTACTTTAAGCATTAATTAACATCTTCAGAGTGTTGAAGTTGCGAAGATTCCCAGTGACAAAGCATTACACCGATAGTCGGTCGGTATAGCTGAAGTTCTACATTACCCAAAATAAACAAAACAGAAAACTCGTCCATAGAAAAGATGATTTTACAATTAGTGTTGCCATTTCTATTGAATGAAAATATTTAAAATATTTTAAGTCATTTTATTTATTTGCCACCGAGTTGCGAATAGTAATGTTTAATTAAATTTTGAATCATTATTTAAAAATTATTATCAAATTATGGGGAAAAAATCGATTTCAATGGTTTTTAAAATTGTTTGGTACAGTTCTGTAATTTTTCGAGAAGCTGCGAAATTTAGAAATTGTTCGGTGCAACTGACATTTTCATTTTAATGAAAAATAAAGTTGCGGACGATAAGAAAATTTTGTGTATTATAATATTTTATGTTATGTTTACATTAAAATATTATATATATATTTTAAAAGACATTATTTGCATACGTGGTAACATTCCATCGAGCGTTAATATTAAATATATCTTGACGTTCTCTTATAGGTCGTTTATGTTTCGTTGCCGTCAAAAATTGATTTGATATGTGATAACTGTAATCTTTGTCTGATTTTCGAATCCCTTGCGTATTTTGCAGCAAGAAAAATTATGTGAGCTCTCAGAACAACTTCAGACAGCATACCAATAGGTATTAAAAGCTTCGTACTATTACTTTTGCACGTGGCCCTTGACGTGAAATGAATTGACTACATCGCTCCACATTCCGTACATTTTTGTTGAATTTGGCCCCCCCCCCCTGCTTTCTCAATGAGTTTTTGATCATTTTTAAGAATAGAATCGTTTGTATAAAACCCATTAGAGCAATTTTAACAAAATAAATATATTTTACTTACGTAAATTAACTAGAATTTAAGTCTGACGTTACATTTTTGAATTAATTAAATTCTAATTAGTGCAACTCGAAACAGGAAAAGCAAATTCAATTAATGTTTCTCTTTTCCTGTTTCGAGTTTCACTAATTGCTTTTCTTGCCCATTGTATTTCTCTCACCCCAAAGCATCGCACGTCACAGGCTGAGAATCACTGTATCGGAATATTATTCCAGGCTTATAGAAAAGACTCATTATATATAGAATCTATGGAGTAATTATCTTCCGGAGCACTTGTAGCATATCTCATCTGATGTCAGTGTGACGCAGATGGATCGGTTCGTGACTTGTCAAAAGAGGAGTGGGCCTATTAGCCCGCGTCATCTTTGAGGGTTTCATGGAGCACAAATTGGACGTAGTTACGCAGTGAAGAACCAACTACCACTTAATAGATTTCGAGTTAATAATCGAAAACTGTATCTAAATGTATGTAATTTGCCGTAAAAATTTTAACTAGCTGCAATTCGTTATAAAATAGTCTATTAATGATAAAATAATTAATTTTGAACCACTAGGACTGTTCTTTCCTCGACTTTCTCGTATATTTACACAATACTGTGCTTTTTGTACTACAGTTAAAGTGCAATAACGTATTAAATACAATACCGTTATGTACAGTTAAAATGCAATAGAATACAAATTAAATACAAAATACAGCACAATACCGCGCTTTTTATACTACAGTATTTCGTACTACAGCGTTACACTATCGTTACGTACAATTAAACGAATACAATATAGAGTACAGTTAAGCCAATTACAATACCGTTAAGTACAGTTAAAATACAAATTAAATACAAAATACAGCACAATACCATACTTTCTGTACTACAATATTTCGTACTACAGTTAAGATAAAAGAGTATGCATCTTAAACCTCTTCTCGTTGCTTAATTTGGTCAAAATATTCATATAGATCTATAATACCATGTTCATGTTAAGATTATATATTTAAATTAATAATTCCAGCCTACTGCGTTATAGAGCTCACATGCGCACGAATAGACAGACAGACAGACAGTCAATCTATTGAGGGCTGTGGTACAAAATTCATAGCAGATCTACAATTCTTGTATAAAAAATATAGGCCAAGTTTAATTTCTCTGGCTTGTTTGTCTTTTGAATTACAGTGCCCGCATGCACGCGGACGGACAAGCAAGCAAACATCCCGGAGCCGAATTTCGACCAAAATTTTACAGAAGTCTACGATTTTGGTATGAAGACAGCATTCCAGATTTCATCCGTCTAGCTGATGTCCTTTCTGAGTTACAGTATTCACTGACAGGTACACATAATTCCAAAAATTGTGTTTTCGAATTCAGCGAGGTCTAAAAAATAGATACAGTAGAGCCCCGAGGATCCGAACTAATTGGGGCTACCTTTGTTCGGATGACGAGGAATTCGGTAAAATACTCTTGATATACCAAATACAGTAGAGTATTGACTTTGAGTGCTCTTTGAAGGCGTCCGAAAAGAGCAAGCGGTGATTCGCACGGTACAGTGGCAAACAAGTGGGTTGTTACGAACTTCCCCACAAAAGTAAGAGAGGTCGGTCCGTTGAACCATGTGAGGGCCTGGCCGGATGGGGGAGGACCCTCCTTCAAGCTTTAGCCTTTCTTGGAAGTTGACTTCTTGCAATAAGCGAGAAAGTCAGTTCTACCACCGACGCTCGCCACTTCATGGAAAAGTTCTATTTCGCACAAGCTTATCAGAAGAATTCTTAACTTATTTAGACTTAAAAAATGTAAAAATGATGGTGTACTTATCTGCTGTCAAAATGATGGCATGTAGTATGGGATTCAACATCTTTATTGCCTGTCGACATGGAGATCATGTTGTACACATGATAAATCAATAAATCATATGCTCAGCAGATAATAACTCAGCACATTAATCACTCCTAAATATTCATGTTACTATAATGTGCCTCTCTTCGGCATTCAACCGAGTGCACGTGAGTTCTTTACTTCAGCTCCACAAGAATGTGTCCTGAAAAATGTGTGACACCTCTCAGTGGAACCTCTCTTACTTTTGCGGGGAGAACAAGTGGGTAAAAAGAGGATGACTGAGTTTGTTTCTACAAATAAAGGTGCTGTATTCGTTCTTAAAGACCAATTGTAATACTTCTTTTAAGTTAGAAATAAACATTAGCTTGTTTCTGATTCGTGATTGTTATTTTCCCTTCATTTATCAGTAAAAATCTTTCAGAAAATTATAAAAAGATGTTCGAATTATACGAAATTTCAAATTCATGGGGTTCGGATTCCCGGGATTCTATTGTATTCATCAAAACCTGGAGGTCGCGTTTCTTGATCTTCTATATATGTGAATGCATGTCTATGTATGTATTAGAGAATACGAGAGAGTAAAAAAGCTTTCTCAGAAATTTTGACTGTGATGCTTTGAGAAAACAGCTCTGTTTAAAAATGTGTATTTCGGTATTGGTTCTTTATTGCAGAACTGTATCCAGTTGCACTTCTGCAGCATTCTTGTTACGTCACTGCAGTCATGGGCAATTTGATTTCCGGGGATTTAATCGGACTCGCGATGACATGATCCGTAAATCCCAGTTTGAATGATGGGGTTATAATTTGCTTTTGAGAAGTGTTAATTTATGACGGTGAAATTAAATTAGATGAATGTTTGGAAGGTGGAATGAGCAATTTTTCACATTCAGAAACTTGATGTGATTTTGATAAATGAGAAATTAATCTTGTTATTATTGAACTGAAATAAATATTTCCGACTTTTTCTGAATTTATACGTACAGAACAGAACGCCGTCCCTTACCCCCGTACCCGTGACCAGATCGGTCACTGAACGGTTTGATGGGCAAGACACGGGAATTTTATTTAAGGAAAAGAAAAACAAGATAAACAAAAAGACGGAAATATATACACTATGTACAGCACAGGCATTTTCACTGTTACACTATTAGTTCGTAATAGTCTTCTTTTCTTTGGATGTTGAAATACCTTTCTTTCATTTGGAGGTGGAATGTCCGGTGATTGAGCTACTTAGTTCAGCTCGCTGGGATGTTGAAGGCTAGGGAGGCCGGAAAAGATCTCTGCTTTCGCTCATGAATTTGATGATCCCACGAATTTTCTGCCTGGAGAAGAGGTTATTGGCGACCCTTTTCAGCCATTCTTGTTCGAAGTTTGGCGCTGGCTTCCTCATATGCCAAGACACTGTATAGATACACTCCGTGGCATAGTGAAGTGCCGCGCCAATTCCACCACATCTGCAATAGTCGCTGTCAGACAGGTGAAATCTTTTGAGGTAGGCAGGGAAAGGTCCATGTTGAGAGAAGAAGATAACATCCTCTCTAATCCAGTTAGTGGGACGGAGACTAACTGAGGGCATGATGTTATAGATTTTCCTGCCTGTATCGCCATTCTTCCATGAGGTTTGCCACTCCTCAAGCATCCTCTTCCGGAGGAGGCGTTTTATGTACGGTTTAGGAAGCTTAGTATGTGAATAGGGTTGCCCATGTTGTGTTGCGTCTTTTGCCAGTTGGTCTGCTCTCTCATTGCCTATATTGCCTGCATGCGCTTTAACCCAAGAGACTTTTATTCTTGGATTTGAAAGGAGGATTTTGAAAATTTTTCTTGCTGTTTCGTTTGTGCTCTTTGAATTGGAGGATGCCATGATACTTGCTCTATTGTCTACGTGTATGTTAGAGGTATTGTGGTTTGGCAGATGAGATGCGTATATTACTGCTTCGTGAAGTGCAGTTAGTTCAGCTTGAAATACGGTGTTGTTGTCGTTGAGTTTAGCAGACCACTGGTAGGCCCAGATGTCATTGGTCAAGACGCAGAAGGCAGCTCCAACTCCGTGTTCGGTTTTCGAGCCATCTGTGAAAATATTTAAAATGTCTTTTCGGGCTATATATGCTTCTCCGTCTTCAAAAGAGATTTCGTTCGGTTTGAGATGTTCTGAAGGATGAGTGGACCAGCCTAATTTATACATACAAGGTGTCTACTAAAAGCTTGAAGCCCCTCGCTTTAACTTCCGAAACAGCGACAGCTAAAATTTTAAGAGTAGTGTTTAGGATATGCGCTACGCGATCAGACAAGTTACTATACCACCTTGCAGCAAATTTCGAAATATTTTTATCTTGAAACTGATATGAATTTACAAAGTTGTAGTGCACTATCGATTTAGCACAAAAAGGCATCTTACACACGTCAGTATTTAGAGCATAACACATAAAACATTTCTGAGATAAAAGCGCTAACTCCGAATTTTGCCGTGCGGTGGCAGTGTAAAGTGGTTTCATCGCATAGCACATAGCCGCTTTATTATACCTAGACACCCCTTTTATGACTGCAGCTGTAGTTATTCTGAAGTTAAGCGTGAGGGAGAGGATGCCCACTTAAATAAGGGCCACGCCTCTTACTTCAGAATGACGGCAGCCGTAGTCATGAAAGCAATGTCTAAGTATAGTAAAATGTCTATGCGCTATGCGATGAGCCCACTTACGGCGCCATCTGGTGGCACACTCTAGAGTTAGCGTTCCTATCTCGTAAAAGGTACAAAATAGGGGAATAATATCAATTACAAAGTTGTAGAGAGTTATAGATTTAGTACAAAAAGACACCTTGTACGCATTAACACGAAGAACATAACGCTTAAAATGCACATTTGTTTGTTGGTATTTTCCGAAATCGTGACTACACAAATCATGGACAAAAGGAGATAATATTATTTTTCGGACAAAAAATGACCTCATTATAATTTTACCTGTTGGAATAACTCAAACAAACGACCTTTCCGCCAACATTGCAGGACTTTCGATGACGTATTACTTGTGACGTATTGCTTGTACTAGCGCGTCAACTATATGCTAAAATTTGTGCAAAGTGAAATTCAAACAAGGGAGGGCACTTTGAACACCGAAAATAAAGGTAACTTGTGATAACTAATTGCTTTTCTCTTTTTAATCAGTTTTCTGAGATCACAGTTTCGGAAATAGCGAACAATCAAATGTGCATTTTAAGCGTTCTGTTCTCGTTATTAATATGCACAAGGTGTCTTTTTGTACTAAATCGATAACTCTCTATAATTTTGTAATTGACATTTTCCCTCCATTTTGCACCGTTTTCGGAATAGGAACGTTAACTCCGGAGTTTTCAACCAGGTGGCGCTGTAAGTAATCTCATCGCTTAGCGCATAGATGCTTACTATAACCTAGACACTACTTTCATGACTATAGTTGCCGTTGTTCTGAAGTTAAGGGGGATGGCACTTATTTAAGTGGGCACCCTGTATATGGCTTTATGATTGCTAGAATTCATAATTAGCTTCCTCAACATTCAAATTTTTAGGACATTTATTTTAAAAATTACTTTGTAAATATAATTAGTAAACACGTCATTTCAGTCTTTTTTAAAGTATATACATTTATATTAAATCTATTTTACAAAAGAGAGAAGGGTTTTCTTTTTCTAATTTTTTTTTACCATAGTGTAACTGTTTTCCTCCTCCTATTTTGAATTACCTTTTCTTTGGTTCAGTTATTAATTTTTGTAGTTTTTCGCTCTGGTTTATTTTGTAAATCTTTGGTCTTTGTTATCTTTTTTCAACTGTTTTGTATATTATCGAATTGAATGCTTGTTTTTCGCTCTGATTTATTTTGTAAGTCCTTGTTATTTGTGATCGTTTTTTGACTGTTTTCTATATAAATATATAATTTGTCTTCTTTCTATAACGTACTGAATGAATGTCATATACGCTTAAAAAATGAAATACTCCAGTCAGTATTGCAAGAAGCTAGGAAAAAATTCTCAGTCCCGTATCCCTAATCAATTGATATTTATCTCACATTTCACAAAATTTTTATAAGGTTGCAAAGTTGCCTCCCCTAGTGTAAAGTAACCCTTGTTTTACAGTATTCCTCAAGAAAGGCAAAAACCCACTCAGCTACTGTGAGTTGAGTTCTATCCTGCATAAATCATTTGTAACTAATTTTGAAAATTCACTATCAGATTTTTACGGCTTTCAAAATAATCATACCACTGGTTTATTCTTCTATCGATCTCCGTCACTGAGTAATTTAATTTTAAAATGAAGGAGTCAATTTGTGGGGTACCCTGTATTATCTCTCATGTTCCTATGAAGTATTTTTAAGACACTTTTGTTGTCACGATATTTCACGCACGATTCGATTGAAATTTTTAACTCGGTTTTCACTGAGCATTGACTTTTTTTCGAAATGTAATTTTAAAAGTGTATTCTGAACAAACTAATTATAGTCGACTTTCTGTGAGATGGTTCTAATCTCACTTAGTCTAGCATATCTAGCCAACTCCATAAGTTAAGTGACAGAGGGAAAGCATCTCTATCGTACCGGTCTTGGGGCACCAAGGTAGTACCACAGAGAAGAAGAATCAGAGGTCTCACTCCCATAGACACTATTGGCAACTTTTTTAACATTGCGCTTCACATAGACAGTGCGCCACCTATGGTGGACACAGAGAACTAACTTGAATACATCACCGCTTCTTCTCCGTGACGGCCTATTACCTTAAGCCTTTTCTGAATTTTTTTTTCGGATAAGCAGCATCGACGGTCGCATCCATCATATCGCTGATCCTGAAAAAATTGATAAAACAGTATACACAGAAAAGAATACATATACAATACAAAATACGAGCAAAATAATAATTCTAAAATATTAAGCAAAATAATATTATAATATTTTCGCAAGAGCGATGAGTCGCAGCGACTAGAACAAAGCACTCCACAAAGGTTGACGGGAATCAATATGGCGCCGTGTTATGGTTTGAAGTTCTCCACCACAGAGTGTCCAGAGTAGGTGGCGCTGCGATAGTTAACTCGGAATGAGACCTCTGATTATTCTTCTCTGTGGGTAGCACCTGAGGTAGAAACCTGACTTCATCCATTAATCTTAGCGTCCCTAATAAAGGACGCTTCTAAAAATTCACAAACTCACAGGTATTTTTTCAACATAAATTTTACAAAAAAGTATTTTTAAGAATTCGTTTCTTTCATATTCAAACGATGTCAAAACATATAGAACATTAGGGTGTAAATATAACCTTTTTATTTTCAAGTCAGACATAAAAGTATTTGTTTGCAGTATGAAGAAGAAAGAGTAAGTTTGTTCAATTATTTATCAATTAGTTTACTTGAATTTGACAAATATACCAGTTAATGCAATTGTAAGAATACGATTTATGGTTGGAATTTCACATAATTTTAGATTTGATAAGTTTTTTGCGTTGCTAAGGACTTCGTATAAATAGAGGCATTTGACTTAGGAGGTTTTAAAACATAAATTTTTCAGGCAGGATTTTTTAAAGAAATTTTCCAATTGATTTCAGGACATGTAATATTAGTATTACTAATATAATAGTCCAGATCTTTCTCTAGGTAACGCTCTGAAGTCACCAACAATAAAACTCACGCCATAGCACTGCGAGACGTTAAACAGAATTATTTCATTGTTAGAGAATCTAAATTTCAGTAATTTTAAATTTAAAAGGGTAATTGTCGTTCTAATTTCAAATTTAATAGATCTAAACTAGTGAAATAAAATTTTCTATCGATTCATATAAAATTTATCTCGCTATAATCAATAGTTCCTGAGAAATTTTAAATTATATTAATGATATATTTCAAATTAACTTCCGTTTATTAATAGAAAATTACGTCAGTGGTGTATCATGCACGTGATATAGATTGGACGCCACGATGCATCTCATTATTTATTGCAATCATCATGATATAATTTGATAATATTTTTTGTCAACGTTTGACAAGCAGAGAAGTGCTTTGTTTTGATTAGAATTTCGAAAAAGAATTCCTTTGAAATTTTAACTTTTCACTTACGTTTGACAAGCTGAGAATTTTGTGGTTATTGAATTATAATAAAATTGTTAAACAACGAAATATACTTCACACGGAATGTTGTTTACCAAGAAGTTTTTTGAACAAAGAAATATGTAAATAATATGCAAGTAAAAAATAATTCCTGTCATAAAACATATGTTTATTTTATTTGTTTTCAATCAATGTTAAACATTTCTCTCGTATATATATCCTTTTAAACACGTCAAATTTGACGGGAAATCTCTCGAATGAAGAAGAAATTTGAACCCGTCATACCATGACGGGTGATTTTATAGTACAAAATATTATTGAAAAAAATGCGACTTGGGCATTAATGAAGAAATTTCAGGGGAGAAATTTCATTAGAGAAATTGCAGGGGAAACTGGCCCACATACGTTGAAAGAAGAGCTCACGTCACCTGGTGGCGCTGCACTCTGTTTCTAGGTTTCTATATTATATTGTAACTCTCTGTCTGATGATGCCTTGTTGGTTTTTGTTCTCTGCTTGTCTTTTGCTACGTGTTATGTGTTGGTCTTCTATGTTTACGTCAATAAAATTATATGTTGCTTACGATTAGAATATGTCTAAAATGTTGCCTAGGTTACTGACATGTAAGCGAAATTATTGAATTTAATACGAATGGTGTATTTTTTTATTGCCCACGCAGACCCTGCTTACCCAAAGAGTTGTAAAGCATGTCACGAGTGGGCGGGAAGAAAAATTCCAATACAAATATTAAAGTAATACAAAATAATCGAATACAATAAAATACCAAGAATTAGATAATACAATAAAAAAGTATAAGTAAAATAATACAATACAAACGTGAATATAAATATAATAAAATACAAACATCCAACATAATAAGTATCTTCAAATATAAATCATAAATAAATACAAATAAGCGTAATGTAATGCGAATGGTGTATTTGCGAATATTAGAATTTGCTAAGTTTGAACAACATATGTGTTTCGCTTGGAGGAAAATCTAGCGAACCTAGCAGAAATCAACCGTGGAGAGCGAAGTGCACATTGGTCTTCCAGTTTTTAAATAATGTAGTTTAAAAGTACAGTCAGCGGGTAGAACACATTACCTTCTTCCCTCCGATTCACTTTCCTCAACCATGCCATGCCCTCTGTCTCAAACCATTATGTCACTGATGGGATGATTTAATGAATTAATTAATATGCTAATAATTATAATAATTAACAATTATTATAATCAATAATTAAATATAATCATTAATAAATTAAAATAATTCATAATTGGTATAATTAATTATTATAATTTATTAAAATTATAACTAAATAAAAATTATTATTATGAATAATTAATAATTATAATTATTAATTAATAATACTTATAATAATTAATAATTAGGGTGATTAATTAATAATAATTATTAATATATTAATTAATTGACAACTTTTTCATGGATTCCACTTAATTACATTTATATTATGATTCATTCTCAAATCATCTGCTTAAAAAATTAACTCTTCTAAGAAATTTGAGAAATGAGAGAATAAAACAGAGCATGCCTTCGAGATTTTAATAAAAATGCTAGTTTCGTTTGAAAATGTCCATAGACGGCATTTCATCAAAATGCTGAAGAAAAAGTCAAAGGCCAGTCAGATCTTTTCTCTTTAATCATAGAAGAAAGCTTCAAAGGATGTTATTTGAAATTAGAATAAAACTAAAAAAAATGAATGAAGAATTTTCTTTTGAGTTAAAAGAAAGATAATTTTGATGATTAATACTTTATGAAAAGTGATGAATTTTCCTCTTTTTAAATGAAAAAGTAAAAAGCTGATGAATTTTCTTTTGAGTAAAAAGTTCTGGATACTTTTATTCGCCGAAAAGTTAAGATCTCGAGAAAATGAAAAAAAAAAGTTTATTCTACTGATAAAAAATATTTTTCCACTAAGGAAAACTGCTCTCATTTCGAGCAAATATTTTTGAGTATTACCATTTTATAGAGATAAATTTCATATGTAGAGTGAAATGATTTTTATTTCTTACAAGTTTTTCCTTTTACATTTATTAGTTTCTGAACACATTATTTTTAAAAATCAAGGTATTATTTTATATCAAATTACTCGTGTATTTCATGAACACTTTTAAGATATTTTTCAAAAGAATTTTTCTAAATTTATGAAAGTTTAAATTTTTTAAAAGCCTAATTTTAAATATTTTTCCTGTAGTTATTCCAAAAGTATTTTCTTTGAAATAAATGCATTGCTGCTGGAATAATCTTTTAGAACAGCAATCGTCAAGAATTATTGCATCTTTTTGTAGTTAAGAAAGAAAGAAAAAATTATACAACCATTGATATTCAGCTTTACAAAATATTTTCACTCAGAATAGAAGTTCTTCCTTATTTCTTCCTTTTCTATTTCGATAAAATATGAATACGAGACGTCTAAAATGTACTTTTATATAAATAGCGATTATTATATGCGACATTTTAACAATATGTCAATAAAGTAGATGCCGCTTGCAGTGATCACTTTGGGTCAATGCTAAGGTGATCACTACATCCAAAGCGTCTTAAAAATAATATAAGTCTATAGGATAAATGGATAGCAAAAAAACAGACCACACAACATTATTGGTATGTATGTACTCATTCCACTTAATTAGAAAAAGAAAATCGTTACAATGTACAGAATTTTTAAAAAAACTATATATTAAAACTATAAACTATATACTAAAACTATATACTATAAACTGTATACTAAAACTATAAACTATATACTAAAACTATATACTATAAACTATATACTATAGACTAAAACTATGTACTATAAAAACTATATTAATTTTTTAAGCTTTCTTAACAATGTTATTGGGAGTAACCTGTTTTAGTTTTCGAGAATTCGCTGGATAAACCGCTCGTATGAATAATGCTCTTTAAAAGATTCAGCGTAGTGTTGGTCCGATCTTCTTAAAATATGAAGGGCTTGCAGAGTTTTTTGGGCTGTTGATGGCATCTCTTCTGGCCCCTCTTCATCGTCATTGCACTCATCTTCTGAGGAGGAGGCGTCATCTGATCACTACAACCGGAATGTTGATCATTAGAATCGGTGGATTTTCTATGTGTTTTGAGACGGGAGCTCCGTTCCACGCTATTTGGATCAGTGCAACCAACTGATCGTTACATCCGTGATCAATACAAGCGGCGACTACTTTACTTTACACTACGACACATCCCTGACTTCAGAGATAAAAATCTCCGGTTTGCAGTTTGGATTGGGGTGCGTAGAAACTTTATTAAACAAAAAAAAAGATTACAGACAGTGTTTAAAGTGTACGAAATACATGTGAGAACTACAAAAGCAACGAAAAATGAGTCATTTACAGGTGAAATGAAAAACTCGCGAAGCAAGCACCGACTACTGTAGTAAATTCAAAAAACCAGAAAAAATTCAAATCATCGATGAACTCTAATTAAAAACTTTCGAATTATAGAACACTGTTTTAAATGATTAATCACATTTAACAGAAAAAGCAAATCGTAATCACATACAATAGATATCTCGCTGTATAAATCTGTTATTTTTATCCGTGTTTAAGCATCTTAAGAATAAAATAGACTTTATAAATCAGATTTCTGCTCATTCTTAAACATAATTATAAATCTATGAAATAACAGTAAACGTTTAAAAATACGTTTTATTCAGATACTTTTTACTGATAGATGAAGAAATTTTTCCCATTGATTCATCAACTAAAACAGAAAAAAAACATCTCAAAACTTTATCATTGAATTAACTGAATAATTAGGTTCTGTTCTGAAGCACTTCATTTATTCATTTTAAAATCGTGGAGAATAAATTGATTTTTAACTTTTATTCTTTTATTTAGGAATGAAAACTGAAAAGTAAGATAAGAGTTTTAGAGAGGAAAGAAACGCTTCTTAATTTCATTCAAGATGAAATTTCTATTCTTGTTTTATCAGCCGTGAATTTAATCTGAAATTGATTAAATTCTGTGGAGGAAAAAAATGAATTACCATGATGGGAAACTCTAAGCAGCGGTAAAAGATGGCTCTTTTTTTCAACTTGCGAAACAGGAATTGAATAGAAAGAAGAATTCTAAAAAGAAATATTCAGTATGTTTCTGTTATTCTTAGTAAATTAAATTAGGAGAACTTATTTTCCTTTTTCGTGAGTACTCTTGATAGACATGTACTTTCTTGTTGAAAATCAAGATCCTTCAACATTTTTAAAAATGCTTCTGAATCTTCCAAAATTGCCCTTAAAGACAAATATTTTGAAGAGACTTTTAGTTACTTCCTTTAAGACTGCGTTTCTTTTCTTTAAATCGATACTAAATTTAAAGAATTTTTCAGAATTTTTTTATATTCTTTTTTGTCCATCAATAAAATATGACATTGTCACGCGTCCATTTGGTCCAAAACTAAACTTTTCAACATTATTGCACAATATTTAGGTACATATAATGGTTACACATGAGGTGCACATGAACAATATCACAACTTAAAGAAGTTGGCTTCCTTAAAAATATCTAGGCAACTAGTTAGAAACTTTTGTTCACTTAAAAGCAAGTTATATATTGATGACTTTAAAATTATGTGGACTAGAAAAAATACTATTCTTTAAAAAAGGAAAGTGAAAAAAATAAATTCATATTGCAGTTATAACAGAGCAAAGACAGAAATTCTTTAATTAAAAGAAAGAGTTATTAAATGAAAATTATTTTTCGAACTAGGAAAAATCTAAAGTGATAATGCTACAGTTATAAAATGAAACCGGAAATTTGTATTAGTCACGGCTAAATTATATTGAAAACATATTCATTGTCTAGCCATAAATACATTTCTTTCTTGGCTAGGAATTTCACTGCGATTTCTTCATCTTGCATGTCCTCATCAACTCCCACATAATGTTTTGTGCGCTTATTGACGACAAAAATAACACCCGCTTTTCGTCTTTAATACAACACCAAATTACACTGTTTACAGGTGGCCAAGGTACAGGATGATGCACTTGGTCGAGGCGGAACACCATCAGTCATATTATTTAATTTTCCTCTCAGACAATTATTTGTGTTTTTATTGAGAAAAAAACCTTTCAATGTGTGTCAAGTGTGGAACCAAAAAGGGAATAGATGAAACATTATAAAAAACTTACATTGAAGACAGGGAGAAAAATTCAACCTCCAGCAGTTGCGCCGGCATCCGAAAAACTGTGTTTAGATTTCAGTTGAAAACTAATAATCTGAGATCACCACGTGCAAGATGACAGTGTTACTCCTCTACACTAAATATTTTGGGAGGGGAAACGAAAGTTCTCTATGCTCTCGTTTTGATAGGTACATTCCCGGCAAAGATATGAGTCCTTCCTTTATTTTGCTTTACATACTGTATGGAGCTTTTCTATTGAAGTTTGAAAAAATCCTATTTCAGTGGATATTTCCGTCATGCAGTGACGGATCGTCCATTAGGAATGTACAGCTGCAGCACTCCTTGAAATTATTTTTTAATTTTTTTTAATCCTATTATGTTATTTTTATCTCATTGAAACCAGCGGGAGTGGTCTCCCCTAAACTTTCTCGTATATTTTCTAAGTGGAGATTCGTCAAAATCTCGAGTTCGAATTTTTTTGACGATTTCAATACTTTCTCTTTGTATACTTCGTATACGAGAAAGTGAAACAAACAAACCTGAAATCAAATATCTGTTGCCACGTTTCAAAAAATATTACTTTGAAGCAGGTGCGATAAAATAGGCAATGCAATGAATACTAAAGCGAAAATTCTGCTTTGGAATTGAATTCCCATGAAAACAATTTATACTACCACAACCGTAACAATTGCAAAAGCGCGTAAATAAAAGATTTGCTGAAATAATGAGATCGGTTTGAATTTTATTTACAACAATAAAAAATTGTTACAATTCATGTTTAAAATCATTATTTATTGTTGTAAATAAAATTTACAACAATAACATATTGCTACCAGTACGCATGCGTGTGAGAATCGGATTAAAAGAAATTGAATATGCAATTTGAACGCCTCTTTTTGACGGATTTGGCCCAACATTTTATACGGACCTACATTCATGACGATAAAACTGTGTACCAAATTTTATCCATCCAGCTATTCAAGTTTTTGAGTTATAGCGTTCACATGACCGCGGACATACAGATAGACAGACTTTCCGTTGACGGA
This sequence comes from Araneus ventricosus, assembly GCA_013235015.1. NCBI lineage: Eukaryota > Metazoa > Arthropoda > Arachnida > Araneae > Araneidae > Araneus > Araneus ventricosus. The sequence continues at coordinate 27,500 of BGPR01012139.1, forward strand.
TTGTGTTCAAAATTTGATAGAAACCTACAAATTATGTTTAAAGACCACATACCAACTTTCTTCCCCGTATCTCTAATAGTTTTTGAGTTATCGTGTTCACAGACAGACACACAGCCAGACATAATTCCAAAGTTGTGTTTTTCGGACTCAGGGAGGTCTAAGACGTGGAGATTCATCAAAATCTCGAGTTCGAATTTTTTGACGATTACAATGCTTTCTCTTTGTATACTTCGTATACGAGAAAGTAGAAATCGACCAGCAACGAAAATGGAGGAAAAGAAAAGCAAAAACGAAGGAAGAATTCAGAAAAATGCATCAAGAAGTCGGAGCTGCTCAGAAACAGCCCTCGCGAGCATCAAAATTCGCTCATTGCGCAACAGCTAACCGACGCTTCGGAAGACGAAATCAATATTTCCTCCCATTGAGTTTGGTGGTGGCGTGGGCTGCAAACGTTGTAGTCCTTTGGCGCAAAGCCAACTGTGTGATGCTTCTTTTTTCTCCCTCTCAACCCAGGATGGCCTTCGCTCTCTTGAGTTATTTCTCGTTTGCTGTTATTTGGTTATGGTTTTGCTTTCACTTTGTCCGACGGAAACTCGTCTGCTTTAAGAAGCATTAGTTTCCTTTTATTAAAAATCACTCATCAAAAAAAGATACGTCGACTAATTTTCTAAGATACAATTCAGATAATTACAGTTAAAAATTTTGGGTTATTTAGAAGTAAAACTGTTTTTTAAAAAATTTATTTTAAATACATTATCTTGAGAGGTTTTATTGCAGCACTGCTTGTTTCTGAATTGACGAACCGTCATGGTAAACAACAAACTGGTAATTATTAAGCATTATATTCGTGAAAGCCATTTGTTAAACTGACTTAACACGCTGGACGTTCTCTAGAGAGCTTATTCACTTTAAATTCCTTTTGTTTGAAAGAAAAACAAAGCTTCAAAAGATAACAATTTCTTAACATTTTTTCATAAAGAAAAGAATGATCTTTCGAAGATTTTTTTCAATGAAGGAGCTTCCAAGATTGTTTGCGGAAAACGTATGAACTTCTCTCCATAACGAAATTTTTGATTAAGTTTCTACAGAAAAACTTTTCAATTTTTTTACGAGTCACATGCAATTTGAATTTTCTCTTATGACTTCTTAGGAAAGTAATATTTTTCTTGCGATTTCTACGAAGATTCATCTAAAGAATGGAAAATTTAATTTTCTGAACTCTAATCGTATTTGTTAGGTTATGAAGTAAATTTTGCTGAGGGTCCTATTTCAATTTTTGGTATGCATGAGGTTAACATATTCGTTATGAAAATCAAATTGTTGGTAGGGATATTGAATTTGCAAGTTAATGTAGTTCCTTTGTTTTTGTTTAATATACTGAGCATTATGTGTGTATAATTTTTATTAGTGAAACAACCATGTCTAGTCTTAAGGGGTTTTTAAAGAAGAAGATCTATAAGTTTTTGTTGCACTCAAATGCGTAGAATAATTATGCTGTGACGACGCGAAATTTTATTTAACGCCTTAACAATCTCGCCCGAGCCCATCTCCCGCATGGAATTACGTCAATCTCTAACTTGTAAGATAAAATTATAGACGTTATGACGAAAATACATCAACCAAAACAGAGGGAGGGGGTCATCTAATTAAATAGAATACAAAAACTACACATTTAAGGGGTTAATTAGTTTAGTTAGATTAGCGTACTGTTTTAAAGTAGCATGGCTATTTTCGAGGTTATTTTGGGACGGATCTCGTAATTTTGAGAGAGAACCAATCGACGAGAAGGCCTATGAAAATGCAGTCGTCTCCACATTTCCGCACCAAACGTGAGGATGTTTGATTCCGACTGACAGAAAGTGAAATAGATCATCTTATATGTCGGATGTTCGGACTTTTCAGTTTATAAAGTAGGATATATGGGGAAAAGTGGGGTAAAACCGGGTAGCTAAGGTTCGAAGGCCTTCTGGAGCTAAAATATTCGACAGAGAGCTTGTCAAATTTAATTAAAATATCCATTGTTTATCAGAGTACAATATAGCTTTCCAGAAAAGTAACAGTTTCATTTTTCATCAATGATTTTTATATAAAAAAGTCAAACTACCCGATTTTATCCATTAGTGGGGTAAAACTGGATACACATGTTAAAGATATGGGAAATTATGAAAACTCTATTTTCAGTGGAAAAGTAGCAATCGTTTTTATTTTATATGAAAATTTAAGAATATTAGTTACAAAATTCACACGTAAAGCAGTTGTCTTGTTCCTCCGCGCCACTGCAGCTTTCGTGGGACAGTTTTTACATTAGATTCACCATTCTTCTTTATTTAAATTAGAAAATTCATCATTAAAATATAAACAATCATCGTCTGATGTGTTTTTATAGTCTTAATCGGAAAAATCTTCAATAATGATTGTCACGGTCTTAGGTTACTTGGAGTACCAGGTGTGCAGAGGTTACAGAAAACGAAATAGAACAGCGCAATTATTGGAATAAATCCTTGTTGTTTGATAAGGTATAAATCCTTAGTAAACGTATAATAAGCTGGACTAAGAATGGTTTTTAAAAGTGTATGATTTTTAAGTAAGGTTAGTTTAAAATCAAACGAACATTAGAGAGTTGACGTCTTAAAACAAATAAACTTTCTCAGAAGCAGTGAATTCAACAGCTGCAACATGCCACTATGATTATGTTCCTTTTTCTTGATTAGTAGAGTGTAATTCAGTATCTCTCCGCTAGAAACAAGAACTAATATTGCCATAATGAAGGGTAACCTAATATCCCCTACATATTTATTTCACTATTTTAATTTATTCTTATATCTCAAAAGTGTATGAAAATATGTATTTTAAAATTAATAAACTGGTTAATTAAATTTAAACATTAAAATCGTTTGCTTAGGACGTGTCTATTGATTTATTATTGCTTGTCCGAAAAGTGATTGGGATGTTGTACCAATGGACATAAATTATGTTTCGTAATTTCATTTTTAACTCACTAAAATTTACAAACTTTGGCCATTAAAAAATATTCCTTGCAACATAAGAATTAAATAAACAAACTGACCGCTTTAATTTGCAAAAAATCAAAATGTTAATTTTATACTTGGTTTTGATAATCTCTCCAATGCATAAAATGTATCTTTGTGCACATACATAAACATATTAACAAATAAAAGTTTTACTCCGGCCACCCTTAGCACGCGGATCAAACAATGGTGACCTGGCCGCCAAGGTAAAAATCGGGCACTGTGGGCCCCGCATAATGGCCCCCAATATGAGCGGTTATGCGAGGGCCCTCAGATAGTGGTACAACCCGTCATCAGGAGGGGGTTACTCGACCCTACACCTTAATATATCCCACCGGGAAGCGAGACTCTGCTTACTTATACGGCAGGTTCTTATCCCCATATTTGAGGTGCCAAATGGGAATGCACATGTGTATACAGGGCAATTCTAAATTCGTAAGTGAAACCTTAAGGGTAGGACAGAAACGAGTCCTTTTGCAATAGAAGATGGGGTCGCAAACGCAAAGGGGCGGTGGGGAGCACCTCTACAGAGGGTGACCAGACAACTGGATCCGCCGCCCTTGTCTTATCATCCGGGTCACATGCATGACAGTCGCTGCAATAGCTTGAATACTGAGGCCGGAGTTCTAGTAACCATCTCTGGCCACGACACGACGCCTTTTGTAGGAGGTGCATACTATCACTGGAGGAGGAATCGAAGCCCCCCGTTACTGTACTCCCAAGAGCAAGAGAGACACCGCTTACTTATCCGATGGCTTCTCATCTACGAACTAGTGGTGGCCCCCTGGGGAGGGGGGACACCGCTACAGGGGGCTCTTCTCCAGTGAATTAAGTAAAAGAAATGGATGCACCAAATAAAAGAGTACAACACAGATTTAATGGAATACAAAATTGCAATAGTACAACAACCCAGTTGCATGAATAAGAACATTACTTTATATGCAGCAAGACATATATAATGGGAAGTAGAACGCAATCTTTAAATTATTCCCTTGAAGCTAATAAACTTAAATTTTAGATAAATCAATTATTGGGGTTTAAATCAATTTTTTAAATCAGGTTTAGCGGAAGCATTAATTAGGTTTCGAAGATTTTGCACCTCGAGTTCGTGAGCTCCGTGAAACAAATCATCGCTGGTATGAACACAGTATTAATAGCAAGCCTTTGGAGTTCTCAAAGCAAGTTCCAAAGGACTTGAAGTCCGAAGATATGCAGATTCGCGTGATGTTATTCATGCCGCTGGGTTGCTGTGCTATTGTAAATTTGTATTCCACTGAATTTGCGTTATATATTTTATCTTGTATATAATTTTCTTTCACTTAATTCACTGGAATGTTGAAATGATTCAAATAATGCACTTTTCTTTAAATAGAGTCATGAATGTTTTTATTTATTTATCTATTTATTTGGAAAACATCAATACATAAAATCATACTTTGGTCATTTCACATTCTAGCTTTTGAAGTTCATAACTAACTACCAAGAAATAAATCTACTAGAAAATATAAGCAAATTTAGTTTAGTTTAGTTATATTGATGTCCCGTGTTGAAACAACACGAGGGCTCGTAATTTTGAACCGCGGTCAAATGACGAGGATGACACCTGAACTGACACCTTCCTCTAAACTTCCGCACCACACCAGCGGGAAGACACTTGCCCCCTTATGTATGATTTAACGTGCAAAAGGCCCACATACATGGCGGATCTTCAGTGGAATCAGATTTCGAACCTGGAATTCTCCGGCCCCGCATCCGAGACCTTACCGCTAGGCCATCGTAGCGAAAATATAAACAAATTAATATTTATATCGTTCTCTGCAGATGAATCAGGAGAGTGTCATGTGGTCAGCTAATAGATAATAAAACGCCGGCATATGAAATGTTTTTTTCTATGCTATTTTTTAACAAGCATCTAATGAAACTTTTGGTAAACGCGTAAAAATTATTAAAATGCTTTCTAAAATTGTTTTAAGAAATCTAATGTCGATCGATTCTATTCAACTCCTTAAAACTCCATAATTTTCTCTAAGCAGGTGCACATTCTGCTTTTAGAGAATTTTGCTATTGCAATTCAGATAGAATCCCGTGGGACACACCAAACACTTAAATGTCCGAAGCAAATTTTCTCCTATATGTCACTTGCTAAAAATTACTTCCAAATAATTTTCATGCCAAATAACAAGGTAGATCGCAGACAGTGACGCGATTAAGACTCACCAGCGTAACTCTTCTCGCAGCCAATCCGCCTTTTTTATACAGTATTTTGAAGTATGTTCTCTGCCATCCTTAAGTCCAACTGGAAATATCGCTTTCTTTCGTGAATAATCTGTTACATCAATATGTTCAAGTGAATTTCGTTCCTGTATTACTGAAAATGACTTCATTTTAACTTTTTTAATTGAATATGATTGAAAACTGTATAGTATAACCTCATCTAAAAGCTATTTCATATGCTTTATCCAATTGACTAATGTATCCTCCTGCCCAAACAGCTGGCAGTCGGTCTCACCACAAAACTACCTCGTAAACCACGTTTATTATGAAAAGTGGGATTGGTAGGAGCCATCCAGACGATAGTTGCTTAACTGCCACCAAACTGCTCTAGTGCCTCCTTTATTAGGCCATCGTGGCAAGCGAGGACCTCTACGATTCTACTTCCCGGAAGTAATGCACTTAGAGCTGAGAAGACATAGAGGAAGTTAATTCGTTGGATGCCATCGAACGGCTCTTAATTTCAATTTCCGAAGTATAAGCGCGGGAACTGCTGCTATTCAAGAGATTGGGAATTTGAAGTTGGCCGCTGATGGATATTTTCAGACTGGTTTGCTTTTATTCCAATACGGAACACAAAAGAAAAATATCTGCAAACAAGTATTTGATTGACCTTTCTTGTTAAATGGGACATTGTTTCGAAATCCTTTGCGCTATGTTTGAAATAATTGGTTTCATGTATTCTTTCAAAGATTTGTCCAACTTAATGTAATATGTTTCACCTGATATTATGAACTCGAAATCAGTAAGGCTCAGAATGAGAAGTAGATGTTTTAAATTCCATTGCTGAAGTGTTAAATTTTAGAAACGTTTACAGCTTGTGTCTCGTAATTTTTCCGATGAATGCTGGAAAAAATTGAGAAAATATTAAGTACTATTGCAATCATTTAATAAATAATAATATACACAAATAGATCAACTAACTGTTTTAGTAAGTATAAAAAACAGTCTGCTCCATTCCATTGCCAGGAGGGTCGACTCAATGGTTGTAGAATCTTTTGATGACTTCCTGGAAAAGAGAAACTTGATTACGTTAGAGGGCTACGGTTTCCATATTCGAGCAACATATCAAATGTTCAGAAAATTTAGTTTGCATTTTCATAGAGGTGTGACATATTTTGAAAGTCAGAAAATTTCTGTAGTTCTATAAAACATATATTTTGACAAAAGCACAACACAATAACACATTATATAACAATACGCTACACAATATAATACAGTAAATCAATGCATTACAATACACAATATCTTTACTACAAATAAAAGCGAGTGTTTGTGTGTATGTCTCACTCTTTTGATGTGTGTGTGTGCGTGCGTGCGTGTGAATGAGTGTGTCAGTCTGCCTCTCTCTCTGTGAGTGTGTTTTGACGCTCTATAGGGCAGACCGTTTGATCTAGAGTTACGAAATTTTGTACAAATATATTTTAAATGGTGGGAATTTTTTAAAATTTTAATTAGAATTTTATTTAATTAAAAATTAAGCAAAATTTTGGCGTTTATCGTAATTTTCATTTCCGGAAATATTATCTCACAAAAACAATTTTTACACCATATTAACATTCAAAAAGTTATCATTCCAAAGACGACCTTTGTCATGCAAGTTTTCTTCTTAATTTTGATAATTTTTTTAAGAATATTTTTATGCATACTTTGACAGCATATTTAGACCTTTTCCATCTTTACTACAAATATTTTATCACGTGATTTTCTTCCATTGTTTAAATCAAAGGAATGAAAATTCTGCTTGTTTTATCATATTCTTTGGTAATTTCATAATGTTATAATATTTTTTGGCAATTTCGTAATGTTATAACATTCTTTGGTAATTTCATAATGAAATTTTGCATTCCTAATTTGTTTCTTTAGATTTTGGTGGTATCTATTAACAAAAGAGTACAGAAGTCGTCTTTACAATAGAACCTTGGGTTGCAAACGCAAAGGGTGACCGCTACAGGTGCTCTTTCCCACTGAATTAAATAAAAGAAAACGATGAACCAGATAAATTGTATAACACAGGTTGAATAGAATACAAAATCCCGATACCACAACAACACATTTGTATGAACAACAACAAACGCAGCGTGCAACGCTTAAGACGGCGAATCATTTGAACACTTACTTTCAAAACCCCAAGGTTTGTTGTTGATACTGCATCCTACCTGCCACTGTATTTCTAGAGCTGCTTACGATTTATTCGTACAACTGTGTGCTTATTGCTGCTATTCATGCAACTGTGTGGATATGTATTCCGTTCAATCTCTGTCGTATACTTTATCTGACGTATCCTTTTCTCTTACTGAACTCA
>BGPR01012139.1:35114-46054 GCA_013235015.1 Araneus ventricosus
TTTATTATATTTCATCATGAAACAAGAAATTTAAAGCATAACATACATATAAGCATTAAATGGCAATTTTAGCATTTTTAAAATACCTTATCAGAAGATTATTACCTATTTTAAGAAGAGAGGTTTTCTTTCCTTCTTTATCGGTTGAAATCAATGTAGTATTTTAATCAATTCATAATTAAAAAATTTTCTAATCATGATACAGCTTCAAATTAATTAAATAAAAATTTAATTACTGGGAAACTAAAAGCATGAAATAACTCAGTGTAAAAGTCTGTCTCTTTCTATTAAAATGATTAAATTTCTTTCATTTGGGGGGGGGGGCATCACTATCTTTCTTTCATTCATCTCTTCATGTTCTTTTAGATTTAAGCGATATTTTAAATACATTTTGTCATTATTTATCACGCTTTAAAATACATACAATCGTTTTTTAAATACATTTTGTCATTATTAGAAGTACGCTCACGGCGTTTCCCTGGAATCAGGACTTCAACAAAATGGGAAAAAAATGCCCATAATGACACGAACAAGTTTTGAAAACAAAATCAAAACAAAAGATACACATTATTGATTTTCGACAATGACAAGAATGTAATGACGTCACCGGAAGGAATCGGATTGTAGAAAACATATTACATCACCTCCTGCGAGGAAGATCATCACCAGCCAATGAAATTGCAACAATGGATTCTGGGATCGTCCAGAGAAACTCTGGCTGTCAAATATCGGTAACAAAAAAACTGTTTGAACTGATCAGGGAAAAATTAATTTTAAAAAACGGAATAAGATATTTTAACCGTTCTTGTTTTGAATCCGACAGAAACGTTCCAGTTATAAGCTGAAAAAAATGAAAATTATAGAGTTGTTAGAACGTCAGAAGCGAGAATTTGAAAAACTCCTTATCAGAAATTACCATAAAAGTGACTATTATTTAAAAATTTCTCAAACTTCAGTAAATTACGTTAGAATTAACTTCATTACAACGAAAATTGTTAGTTAAATCCGATGCTGTATTGATTGTTTTTCAACGATCATTAGAAAAGATACTACAGCCGTAAATGTGCCAAAAATGACCCAAAACAACACAAAACATTAAATAAAATTTTCTAGATTGAATTTTAAAATACCGGCTTCGAGGTGCCTTGAGTCACCATTACGACTACCTGTGTGCCAAATTACAAGGCTGTAAGTACGATAGATTCGTCTGGACATCTCACGCACGCACACACGCACACAAACATTGCCTTTTATAAGTATAGACTCTCTAAAATAAAGAAATTCTTCATATAATCAGGATTTCCTCTGTCCCAGTCAGTTATGCGGTTATTATCGCTTTTAATAGGGGAAGCATCGCTTATACCATTGTACCTTCTATATAACTCTGAGAAAAGATACAAAACATAGGCGGTGATTTTAATGAAAAATATAACACAATTTTTAAGTAAGTTATTTTCAATTGTTTTCATCAGCACAATTTACAAACCGTGTGCAAAAAGAAGAAAAGACAAAATGAGAAGTGGCATCTTAATTAAAGCAAGAATAAAGTAAAAAAATTTGAAAGATATTAAATCAGAAAACAAAAGAAGAATAGAAATTAAAATTTTCTGTGTGCTTCTTTCACATGAAACAAAAGATAGAAAGATTTTAAGAAACTGACAGCATTTTTAAACCAAGATTGAAAGAACAAAAATAAATATGTATAAATATAATTTTTGTGTTCATTAGTTATTTTCAAACTATTTTAAATGTTTCCTCTTCATATTAGATTGTATTTTATTTTGTTTGCTGATAACGACAATAGATACATTATCATCAATATATTTCGGTTTTGTAAAACATTACTTTCAGAAAATAATTATTAGAAATTACGTACAGTGTCCCTAATTTTTTGGAAGAAGTATTTTACCTAAACACATATTTAAGATTTTTCACGTTAATTCGAGGCTATAAAAAGCAGCTATATTTAGAGTCATTAGTCAGCACTCACGTATTCACGTTGAATGAAAGTATTATAGGAAACATTTCTAATTATTGCATTTATTTACCTGTGCATTGCCTATTACGTCTAAAAAAATATTATCTTTATTTACCTGTGCATTGCCTATTACGTCTAAAAAAATATTATCTTTATTTATTGTGCAGAGGTGTACATTTAGTTCGTTGCAGTCAAAATCTTGGCATCGTTACTATTTCTACGAAAAAGATTGAAAAACAAAAAAGGGGGGGAGGGGTATTTGCATTTTAATTATTGCGTTTATTTATTTGCGCTTGCGACAATTACCAGTGAAAATGTTAAGTATTATTTATTTGTGAGTAAATTATCGTAGCTAGAATTAAAATAACGTTTTTCGAAAATTTTCAAAATCTGAGGGGAAAAAAACAGAAAGGCGATCAAACTGGAATCTTTAAAATAATAACTTCCGGGAATTTAAAAGTGTGAAAACAATCATTTTGAGCAACAGTTTCCAAAATAATCGCCGAAAACTTCAAAATTACGAAAATGACAGTGACAAGCTATCAGAGGAAAAAGGTAATTAAGGATATATCCTTATGCAAGTGTTATGCAAATAAAGGTTCAGGACTAGTATCAGTCATCATTCTTTAAAAGTATACTTTTAAAGAATGGTGAATGATACCATTCCTGAACCTTATTTGCATAACACTTTGGCTTAAGATATTTTTATCCCTTCTCATAAGTATCTTCCTTATGTAGAAATATACTAGGAAGTCATTGGCCGAACATTCCCAATTTTTTAAACTGCATGCGCATGAATATTTCCATCATTTTGCAGCACATTTTTGTGGTAACTTTATGCATTCCATATACAGAATGTCCCAAAAAATTGGAACAAATGTTTATTTCCTTAAATTTGCACCTAGACATATAATTGCAATTACAAAGTTTCATCAAATAAGGTAGAAATTTGTATGAAAACACTTTGTCTTCTATGGGAATTGATAATAAAAAGTTTAAAAAATTAAATTTTTATACGGCCTCCATATTGCAAAAATGTCAGTTAGTAAAATGTTCCATTGACGTTCATCTATGAGCATATAAATTTGCACGCTTCTAGCTGCAAAACTTACAGAAATATTAAAAGCCAAATTTATCGACTTCTACCACTTTTCACATATCTGGCTGCTGTTTGATCCAGTCTTTCGATGTGCGATTCAAGGATAATATACATATTTCAATAAATTATTTAAAGGGTAAAATAATGCATTTTTTAACTCTTATTTAATTTTAACAATGTCAAGTAATACCTTAAAGGAGGCATTTATAAAAATAGTTCAAATTATGAAACTTTGAAAAATATCCAAAGCAGCGGCAGCTCTTTATTTTATAAACAAGCAGTGCTACAAAAATATTAAAATAATTCAATTGAAATGAATTTTTTATAAAAATAGTTTATCTTTAAATAGCCCAAACTTGTAGTTGTAATTATCTGAATTGTATTTTAGAAAATTTCTGTCGTATCTTTTTTCCGGTGAGTGACTTACAACAACAGAAAACGAATACGTAGTAGCCTGCCAGGTTCCCGTGGAAGCAACCTGAAAGTGAATCCGAAACCTAAAAACAGCCAATGAAAGAAATTGAAAAAAAATCAAGAGCGCGAAGAGAGGGTGAGATTTGGGGGGAGAGAAAAAGGAAAATAAATCGTTAGTTAGCCAAGCACCCAACAGGAGCATCCGACAATTCAGTTCTGGCTAAGTTGAAAGCAAAAGGGATAGCTTTTTGCCTTCGTCCTTCATATCTGTTAGTTGTGTGCAATGAAAGAATTTTTTTCCAAAACTGTTTGGTTTTCAGCCTCATCATATATATGTCTTAATTGTTGATTCATTTTATTATTACTTTTCCATTTTCGTTGATCATCAAACTCTCAGAGTGGAAAAGTAAGCAAATAAGAATAAAAACGTAAATCCGAATTTAAATAATTTTAGTCTGCACTACAATTCTTCAGCCTTAAAATACGAGCTTCCACTGCCTTTAGGCCAAGCTTAATGGTACACACATAACAGAAAGCAAATAATTTAATATTCTTGTTAGGTATTAGGCAACTTTCCTGTGATGCTTTAAATTTTCTCTTTCTCAAGTTTTCATCCCCTTCTTTATAAAGTCAATAGTTGCAACTATGATCCAATGAAACTGAGTAACAGTATGCTTGATTATCAAATTTTATTAAGTCATGACAATTGGATAAGGCACTGCTAGGAAAATATTTGCATTTTGCAGTTTTTCTGTGTTGAATAAATTTGTATTTCTGCAATAAATATCTTCATTTAAATTTGTGAAAAGACCCTTTAAATTTCGAAATAAATATATCTCTGCAAATTTTTCTGATAGAATCGTGATATTTAATTTATACATAGATGAGTGTAAGAGGAGCATTTTACTCATTGACAGTTTTACTGTTTGGGGAACGTAAAAAATTTAGTCTTTTTAATTTTTTATTAACACCCTCTAGAGAAGCCGAAGCGTTTTCATACAAATTCCCACTTTATTTGATGAAACTTTGTAATTGGAAGTATATGCCCAGGTGCAATATTTAAGGTAAAAAATGCCAAGAAATTGAAATTGCTATTTATTTATATTATAACTAAACTTATCCAATTAATTATATTGTTTTCCAAATAAATTGACAGGAGAAGCGCCACAAAGTTTCTTTCACATTTCTGTAATTTTGTAATTAAACATTTGAGTTGCACCAAAATATCGTGTCTGGTAGTTCTAGAACTAATATACAAATCTCTGTGGACAAAATGATGATCTTCGAGTTTTCAAGTCTACTTCAACTAGTGAACGTTATGGGAATTGCGATGAGCTCTTCTTTTTTAAACCGTGATTAAACTCATTTCCTTTTTAATTAGAATTTCAAGAAAGAGGAGATTTAATCAGGGTTTGTTTTCCCAAGAGTGTCAGCTGTTCGAGGCTAAATTTTTATTCGCGTGTTTAATTCGAATTCTGCGATGCATTATAAAGACTTATCTTGTATACTTTCCAACTATTTTGCTTCTGGCTTGACTTAGAAACTTTCAGACATAAACAAAGCTTCCTGAGCGACAGTATTATTTTAGAATTTTATTTGTTTTCAATATAATCCAGAAACCAACGGCTAAATAATTAAATTTTAGAAAAAAAAATAATTGCAAGATGTTGATTTTTTTTCTCAGCCATTTGGCTTTGCTTGCTTATCGACATTTTTTAATTTGTAATTTTTGGTATGGATTGAAATGCGCAACAATAAATAGCTAAAAACCATATTTTATTCCTTAAATATTTTTTTCTCATACTTCTTTGTATTACTCAATGAATTAACTTGAATCGCAAGGCATTTTTTTAAAATATGAGGAAAAGTATTAAGAACAATACAGGCAAATTTTAAGAGTTTAGCTTTGAATATTGGTAACAAACCGATTTTTTCACACGGAATTTTGGAACAAATATAACAGCGAGGTGAATTTCGGTTGCACTCTAAAAGAAGCTAAATGAGATGAATAAAAGCTGAAAAGCATAATACGTAGCGTCTTGGATACAAAATATTCAGGATGGTGAATTAATTGGGATAATCCTAGCGAAAGGCCGTCATTTTGGACTTTTCTGGATGATCTAAGACGACAGAGGAATCGATTATAAGGAAGATCTTGATTCCACGATTCTGTAAATGCAATTTGCACACGAGAAACGACTACTGTTTTCATTAATGTATGTCAATCGATACTTCAAAGATGTGAATCCTGCGTCGGTATTAGTGTCCGCACTTCTGGGCAGTTTGTATAAAATAACTCCCTTGGTTTTCTTTCATTTCTTCCTCGCAAATCTTTTGTTTCATCATTTTGGAACACAACAACAGCCTCCCTATCTCACCACACTTGATCTTATCATTCATTTTATGATAGTTTGTGCTAGTCTAGATGTGTTCTATCAACCTCTAAAGTTTGTACCAAGAGTTCTCAAACATCCTGAATTTGACTTTAAATTTTGAACTTATTTATTTTTCGTAGCACCTCATTGTCAGAGTATTTTCTTTTTGATAATTTGTCACAATTTGGTGCCGAGTTATATGAACTTCCAAAGAATTTTGCCACAAATTATTCGCCGCTGATTTTTGTGTATGGTGCTTACCATTTCAATAATAATGATAATAACCATATAAACTTACATCGCGCTGATTTCAGAGCTAACTCACCACCCGGAAATGCATGCTGTTTTTCTCCCAAAAAAAAACTGTGCCGGTGAGAGATTCGTACCAGACACAAATTCGCTATGTATAAGGGCTTCATGCTCTCTAAATACGTCAAGTGGTATGGTATGGTGCGGAATTTAGGAAAAGACATGGTACGGGCTAAGGTTCGTCCTTGTCGTTTAAAACCATAATTTTAAATCACAAGGTCCGTTCCCAAATAGCCCTTGTACCCTTCGAAATACAACGTTAATTAAACTAAAGTAAACTAAGCCACAGATAATACGAATTTGCTTTACTACAAGCACTAAGAAAATTAAACACGTAAATACAGTATTAATACTGCAATCAAATAATTAGTGGAATATGCAACTTGATATCATCAATTCAAAACAACTAACTATAACAAGATTATCTGACAAGGAATCTGAGTATATTAAATCATCATTTCAACTACCATCCATCATATCTGTCACCATAAAACCTGAAGGGGAAAAAGCTAATTTGCTTTGGATTTCATGCTTCGGCCGATTTGCCAATTATCTGATAAATGATGTCCCGTTCGATTAATGAAATCGCTTACTTTCTATTTCAGGCCTCATGAATTCGATAAAAGTTTAGCAGATGCTCCAAGAATGAAAAAATTGCTAGCTCGATTTAACGAACTTCATTTAATTACTATGGATCTGTGATCGGTAAAGTAAGCATTTGGTTTTAAATAAGGCTTGCGGATGTGATAACGATGCTTTTTTTTTGTCGTTTAACGTGGATACATTTTACTAGTAGGCATTATGCAGTCAACATCATGAAAATTATTTTTAGTCTATTACCAGTGTGTAGAAGTTGGATTCTTGACGTCGTATTTAGCGTGCACCAGGCTCACACACGAGGTGAATCTTTGGTGGAATCGGGTTTCGAGCTTGGAAACCCCACAGTCCCGAAGCCAAGACCTTACCATCAAGGTACCGCTGCCCCAGGTATATGATAGTTATTTCAAATTTCTTAAATGATTTTCCAGAGATGAATTTTTGAGGTAAGTTATAAGTTTTTATTAGAAACATATTACTAATTTGAACAGAAGCCACGATATCCTACTGGTGGAGTCTTTGTTACTAATCTGAACAGAAGCCACGATATCCTATTGGTGGGGTCTGAACTTCGTTAATTTCAGGATCGCATGTTCGAGATTCGATTCCATCACGGATTAGTTTCCAGTGCTTATTAAATTTGCAGTAGATAATCAAAAGCCCTCATGTTTGTTTGGACGTTTCGAGAGCGGTATGCTGGCTCTTGTCTCGACTTCCGCATCTGACCACAACACAAAAGTACGAGGACGTATAGTCGTCAGCGAAATGAGTGGGACACCTCTGTAATTCTGGTATATATAATCGCATCTTCACAAAACTAGTGTCGATGTTAATGGCTCAAAAGGACAGGTTTATTCAAAAAACTGGTTAACCGAGTTAATTAACATAGTTAATTAACAGCTATCTCGAAATTTTCCAATTACGCTTATAGATTCTTTTCGCTGAATCGACTCCCGTCATGAAATTAGCCTCCCCATAAATTTTTATGCAGTTATGATGATAATTTCGAGAGTTATAGGGTTTTAAAAAATGGCGTTTCCCATGTTAAGTGAATTTTAGGAACTTCTGGCGAGATATCTTGGAAATTATTATATATTTCTCATGTCTCTACTTTTCATGAAACACGATCTTCATGAAAAGTAGAACGATAAATACAAATAAATATAATATTAATATAATATACAGTCCTCAAAAAGTGGGCGTTGCATGTCATCAGTGGGAATTGGCAGGTTTTTTTTGTAAATATTTCGAAAACTATTATATATATGCACTTGATTTTTTGGATACCGGCATTATAACGTCTCAGCTTTGCTCTCATATAAAAATTTCACTATGTTACAATTCACTTTTTTTTCACAGTCGTATTAAAATTTTTTTTTAAATATTTAATTTTTTTTATGAATGATTTTTTTCCTCACTTAATGTAAAAAATTAGTGTTCTTTTAGTGAGTGAAAAAAATTTTACGAAATATATAATAGTTTCCGAGATGTCGTCAAAAGTTCCTAAAATTCATTTAACATGGCCATTTTTCAAAACCCTATAACTCTCGAAATTATCATCACAACTGTATAAAAATTTTATGCGGAGGCTAATTGCATGACGGGGAGTCGATTCAGAAAAAAAAATTGATAGGCGTAATGAGAAAATTAAGAAATAGCTGTTAATTAACTATGTTAATTATTCAGATAAAAAACTGATTACCCGTGTTAATTAACTATGTTAATCAGTTTTTTTTATCTGAATAAACCTGTCCTCTTGAGCCATTAACATTAGTGCTAACTTTGTGAATATGCGATAATATATATACCAGAATTACAGAGGTGCCCCACTCATTTCGTTGACGTCTGTACGTAAATAGTCCTTACATAGTTTCAAAATGGGGCATTGATTAAAATTAAAGCTTTCAAGTTCTTGTTGGATATATTTTATCCAAGCGTATTATTCGACACAATAAAGAATCTCAAGGTAGTACTTCTAAAATGTCATTTTAGTTATTGTCAAAAATCAATGTGGTGGGAGGATCAATGGGAATCAAGAAACTTTTCCTTATGTCTATAACTTCTTACTTATCGATTTTCAAAGTCGTTGCTCAAGAGTAAACGTGCGTCAAATACCGATTTCTGTAAAAGTCTCACCGAATGGGTTGATAAAAATGGATCCATCTCTTATCAGAAACTACCAATTTTCATTTCTTCAGACTACGTGAAATGCATCCCATTCAGATAACTATTCTGAAGGAAACTATTCTAGTTGCATCCAGGATACTAGATTCTATTCTAAAATTCCGATCTCGCGTCTTGAATTCAAAGGGAGAATATATGGTACCTTTGAATAATTTAGACGTTCCTTCAAATGCAACTTGGTAGTGTAAAAGTTCTAATAATTTAAATTATTTTTTGAAAAATTATAAAATTTAAATTCTACCTGAACTTAAGCACGGAATAGAGATATGCTAAATCAACATGTTTGCCATGTATTTTACAAGGATCTTCCAACCAGCATTTGTACAAAATTAAAGCAAAAGAATTTTTGTATTGAAGCCGATTCATGTGACGTCACAGTCACATGCTAATCTTAACTGCGCATGTTGATACATGATAACATTAACTGCACGATGTCATGCGCTGTGAACGATGGATTTCAAAATTAAACTTGCGAAGCGTATTTGAAGTGTGACATGGGAAAATAAATTGACTCTTTTATGCCTTGAGAGTATTTTATATATATGACACCAGCTATCTCTTTAAATTATTTCATTAACATTTGACATTCACATAACGCAAAAGGGGTAAACATTTAGATTATCAATTAATCGATAAGAAATTTTTACTCTCCATGGATTTGGGCACAGGTTCACTGTCTCGTATCTCAGCTCAGGCTGGTTCGTCGCAGCTCACACCACTTGGCACCGTTGTTCCATCAACAACGCTCCACATCGAAGACAAACACATGAGTATCACCAGTTTACTGGTGATACTCGTGTGTTTGTCTTGGATGTGGAGCATCACACATATCATTTTAAAAAGAAGAATCTGCTTGTGGAAAATATCCATTGTATGAAAAAAATCATCTTTACTACTAATTCTGGTAGTGGAACCTTACCTCCTGCAATTTTACATGATTTCGAGAACAAAATGTCATATTTTATAAACGTAAAATGAAGTTATTGTCAAAATAATTCTATTCAGAGTATAACTAGCTGAAATATGTGACTTATTTAGCGGTAGATTTCAATGGAACATTTCCTCGACATTTCGGCTGAATGGAATTTTAATTAAAGGGAACTTATCATGGTCGAAAATGTAATGGCGTTTAAAGCTCGGAATCAAAATTTTAGATTATTTAGAGAAAACTCCTGGGCAGCGCCGTAGTCATCTCAATAATGTAAAAGCTTGAAATTAATAGATGTAGTCTAATTATTAATATATATATTTGCTTCCATCATCAGTAAACTATCTATATCGTATTTTAGTGATGTATTTATGACAATATAATGACGACAGGAATTGTATCTGTGTTATAAAATAGTACGTACCTCCGATACTTACCTTCTCAGATATTTCATTCGTGGGTATTACGGCACGGCCAAATCTATTATGTATATCATTTAAGTTTACGTCAATTTCAATCAATCTCTGATGTTTTTATAATTTTTCAATATTTTACGTTTATTAAGGTTTAGCAAATGAAATGGAGGCATTTATTTGCATAATTTTGTTTATCTATTTGTAATAATACTTGTTAAAGAGACCAAAAGGGAAGTAAATGCAAACAATGTAATGGACCAGTTAACCAGTTTAAACTTTTAAAAAGCTGATTATTTTAACTGAATATGCTGTAATTAAAACTGATTACCTTAATTTAATCATTTAAACATAGAATAATTGCAAATATTATTTAGTACTTTCTATTTATAGACAGTCAGTTTGTAATTGGCGTTGCAAGCACAACACCACCACACGAAGAACATATATAACGGAAAATAAAGTTTCTTAGATATTATGTGTTTGACAATACCAGCAAGATTCAATTTAAAAAACTTTCGAAAAACAAAACAAAACACTAAAAAATAAAGAATAAATCAATATTTCTTCTAATAATAAGGAAGAGTGCATGTGTGTATATATATATATATATCAATATCATGAAAGTCAAAAAATATTAAAA